>CM059335.1:10133422-10210922 GCA_030340685.1 Protosalanx chinensis
GACACAAGGTTCTCTCATTCAGTCCCTGTCTCCAGAAGAATCTTCATCCCTTTTGGAGAGGAATTTGGAGTTTGATGGTCTTAAAATACACCAGGGGTGTCAGATCCTGATCCTCAACGGTCGCTGTCCTGAAGGTTTTAGATGTTTCCCTGCTCCAGCACACCTGATTCTAATGAAGGGTCATTATGAGCTTCCACAGAGCTTGATAAAAACACATTCATTAGAATCAGGTGTGCTGGAGCAGGGAAACATCGAAAACTGTCAGGGACAGCGGCCCTCTGGGACCAGGATTGGACACCCCTGCAATACACCATTTGGGAGGCACCAAGTCTGCAGGGTTGAAGGTGTTTTTGCTTTGATTAAAACGTGTTTGGGATAATCACAGGCAGGAGAGCTAATGATTGCATGATTGCAAGCCAGTGTATGGATCCAACTCCATCATTAAGTTTGCTGATGCCACCACGGTGATCGGCCTCATCACTAACAACGATGATTCAGCCTACAGAGAGGAAGTACAGCACCTGGCCATGTGGTGTGGTGACAATAACCTGCTCCTTAACGCCACAAAGACCAAGGAGCTTATCGTGGACTTCAGGAAAAAGAGGGGAGACACGCACGACCCCATTCAAATCAACGGGATGGCTGTTGAGCGTGTCTCCAGCTATAAATTCCTGGGGATCCACATCTCGGATGACCTGTCCTGGATTACTAACACCTCCGGCCTGATCAAGAAGGCTCACCAGCGTCTCTTTTTCTTGAGAACACTGAGGAAACACCACCTGTCCTCAGCTGTCATGGTGAACTTCTACCGCTGTGCGATCGAGTGCATCCTGACAAACTGTGTTACAGTGTGGTACGGGAACTGCACAGTCGCTGAGCGCAAGGCACTGCAGCGGGTGGTGAAAACCGCCCAACGCATTACTGGGACTATTCTTCCGTCCATTGAGGACATCCAGAGGAAGCGCTGTCTGCGTAGAGCTCACAGCATCCGAAAAGATTCCTCACACCCCGCCCACAAACTGTTTGCCCTCCTGCCCTCCGGCAGGCATCTCAGGAGTCTCCGGTCTAGAACCAGCAGACTGAGGAACAGCTTCTTCCCCAGAACTGTGACACTCCTGAACTCCACCCACGCTAACCCCCGCCCCCCCTATATAACCCCCGCCCCCCCTATATAACCCCCGCCCCCCTATATAACCCCCGCCCCCCTATATAACCCCCGCCCCCCTATATAACCCCCGCCCCCCTATATAACCCCCGTCCCCCTATATAACCCCCGTCCCCCTATATAACCCCCGCCCCCCTATATAACCCCCGTCCCCCTATATAACCCCCGCCCCCCTATATAACCCCCGCCCCCCTATATAACCCCCGCCCCCCTATATAACCCCAGTCCCCCTATATAACCCCCGCCCCCCTATATAACCCCCTCCCCCCCTATATAACCCCCGCCCCCCCTATATAACCCCCGCCCCCCTATATAACCCCCGTCCCCCTATATAACCCCCGTCCCCCTATATAACCCCCGCCCCCCTATATAACCCCCGTCCCCCTATATAACCCCCGCCCCCCTATATAACCCCCGTCCCCCTATATAACCCCCGCCCCCCTATATAACCCCCGTCCCCCTATATAACCCCCGTCCCCCTATATTTGCACTATTGTCTGCATTCTGCACTATCTGTTCCATATCTCTACATACCAACACTGTAAATACTGTTTACAATATTACAATACAGCTGTATATTTGTACTACCAAATTGTTGTTAATACCCTGTACATACTCTCTGTATATTCTACTTCTGCTACCTGTTTTGCACTTCTGGTTGGATGCTAACTGCATTTCGTTACCCTGTGTTTTAATGACATTAAAGTTGAATCTAAATCTAACTGTCTGATTGATAATGTCATGTAAATCAGTGGTCCCCAACCCTGGTCCTCAGGGCTCCACTGTCCTGCATGTTTGAGATGTTTCCCCCTTCCAACACACCTGATTCAAATGAATTGTCATTATCAGGCTTCTGCTGAGCTTCATAGTGACTCATTCATTAGAATCAGGTGTGTTGGAGCAGGGAAACATCGAAAACATGCAGGACTGTGGGCCCTGAGGACCAGGGTTGAGAACCACTGATGTAAATGAAGGACCCTCTTCCTGTCATCCCCCATAAGATCAACACAGGAGCTCACAGTTCAACCCTTGTCCCAGACACACTCACTGTACATGCATGGGTCCCACATTTCACCAACACTCCCCACACCTTTGTCACCCGTGGATAATCGCAGTCATATTCCCAGTAAACAGACCCACTTCAGTCTGGCCAGCTGGACTCTACATACAGTCAGCAAGTCTGTGTGGTTTACTGCGTAAGTGCACTGTTACATGTAATGTAATGGTGTGTCTACATTACAAACTATACACACACATTGCTATCGATATTGTTGTAATACAGCGACCAAGCATAAAGTACAGTACAGTAACATTACCATCTTTTAGCAGTGAATTGGTGAAAGCTTCCTCACTGCCCTCCATGACTGCCACTTCATCACATACAATGACGACATATTCCATCGACACAACGTATATTTAGTTTGGCAAATGTAATTATTTGTATTTTTGGTTTACAAAAAAAACAATTATTTTTCAAATGAAAATGGCAATACCTTAAAGAAACGGTAATACAAAATTACAATGAAAGTAAAATTACAATAAATAAATCTTAAGGCTGCAAGTCGCAGGTAAAACTCGTCACGAAGTCCCGCCCCTTGCATGTGTACCGCATGTTGACGTTTGATCAGTTTCTGTCCTAAATGCATCAAAGATCTCCAGAATAAATATATAAGATGTTTTTAAACTTGCTAGGTGGCTGGCTAACAGGCTAGGAGAGAAGAAGAGATTTCGTCTCGTAGATGTAGCTGAATTCCTACAAAATGGCACATCCCAATGTGATGGACTTGTTTGAAGAAGGCAAAGTCCTGAAGATATGTGCTCCCATGGTCCGGTACTCAAAGTAAGTTTAAAATGCTGCCAGTCAGGCCATTTTGTTAAAATTGTTTAAGCTGATGAATGTCAAAATGTGTGCTTATTCTATTTTACAGGCTGGCATTCAGGTCTCTGGTGAGAAAATATGACTGTGACATTTGCTTCACTCCAATGATCGTCTCTGCGGACTTCCTGAGATCCATCAAGGCCAGAGACAGTGAATTTACTACATGCGAATGTAAACGAAGCGTTAAGTTGCAGTACTGCAACATAAGCAATGTTGTACGATGCTTCTTACTGAACTACACAAGTCATCAGCTTTCCTGTCCCAAATCTACCTTCCCCAGCTGACCGCCCACTGATTGTGCAGTTTGCTGCCAGTGATGCTCAGACGTTGGCGGATGCAGCCTGTGCTGTGGCCCCCTTCTCTGATGGAGTGGATCTTAACTGTGGCTGTCCCCAGAGGTGATCATGATGGAGGTCCTATTCCCTTCAGGACCGTCAGAAGAGGCTCATGTCATCATTTAGCAGACGCTCTTATCCAGAGCGACTTACATTTACATTTATTCATTTAGCAGACGCTTTTATCCAAAGCGACTTACAAGAGAGAGCTTTTACAAAGAGCATCAGTCATTGAGCATAGCAACGTGATAGACCCCGAACATATTGTTTTTTTTAGATCGTGAATCAAACATCATGACTTACAGCAAGTACAGGGACATTCCCCCCTGAGGCAATGATGGTTGTCTTAGGTTACTTCACCCTACTTGCCTTCTGAATCTGAAGATTCTGAAGAAGTGCCCAATGACACGCATCATGCTGGCACAGCCAGGGTTCGAACCAGGGACCTTCTGATTACTAACCTGACCCCCTCAGCGCTCAGCGTCCTGACTTCCTAGGGTGGAGAGACACCTGTATGGCCACGATCCACATAACATTTCATACAAAGATAATTTCAAATGTAAAAAAATAATAATTTACATCTAAATGCAAGAAATACACATTTTCATTGTTTAAAGCAGGTTGTTATTGTTTTCAGGTGGGCCATGGCGGAGGGATACGGGGCGTGCTTGATAAACAAACCTGAACTTGTCAAGGAAATGGTTCGACTCGTAAGAAATCGAGTGGACGATCCTAACTACACAGCCTCCATCAAAATAAGGTAAAGCCCAGTAACATTATTCAGAGGTCTTTGCTTGACAGGCCTTCCCATATATAATTGTATTAATCTTATAAATGCAATTCCCACTGCAAACTAAGATGATCCTTGATTTGTCCCACAGTGGGGACATTTCTGAATAAGCATCGTCTCCACTCCTCTACAGAATCCATAAAGACCTGAGACAGACAGTGGATCTGTGTCAGAAGGCTGAGGCGGCCGGCGTGTCCTGGATCACAGTTCACGGGCGGACAGCAGACGAACGGCACCAGCCGGTCCATTACGAAGCCATCAGAACCATCAAAGACAGCGTGTCTGTTCCTGTGATCGCCAACGGAGACGTAAAGTACCTCAGGGATGTGGAGTCCGCCCACAAGCTCACCGGCGTCAACGGTCAGTGGATTAGCGTCTTGAGGACGAGCCGAATCACGATCGTGGTCCAGACCGGGAGTAGGATGTCCTGGTCCTCGGGAGCCAATGTCCTGAAGGTTTTAGATATTTCCCTGCTTCAGCACCCTCGATTCTAATGAATGGGACTTTATTGAGCTCTGTGGAAGCCTCATAATGACCCATTCATTAGAATAAGGTGTGCTGGAGCAGGGAAACATCTAGAACTGTCAGGACAGCGGCTCTCGAGGACCAGGGTTGCCTACCTCTGGTCTTGACCTTTTAAAGTCCTACAGTTACTGATCAGCTCCACATGTTAATATAACACTTCTTCTACAGTATGATTGCCCCACTTTTGTCCAATTTTATGCATGTACACAAACAGTGTAAAACCTTGACGTCCATGTACCATTCTCCTATTTCCAGTATACTTTGTTCAAAGTGTGTACCTGTTGATATGCTATTGCTATGTGTACATACGCTTAGATCCTAACCACATTTCACTGGCTCTGTGCTCATACATACATGTGCACAGTGACTACATGGAACCTAATGGTCTCATGCCCCTGATCTCTCTACTGTCCAGGTGTGATGGCTGCACGAGGGCTGCTGGCCAACCCGGCCATGTTCGCAGGGTACGAGGAGACCCCCCTGGAGTGTGTGTGGGACTGGGTGGACGTGGCCTTGAAACAGGGAACGCCTTTCACATGCTTTCACCACCACCTCATGTACATGCTGGAGCGGGTGAGCTCCCAGCCGGAGAGGAAGGTGTTCAACTCCCTGGTCAGCATCTCTGCTGTCATAGACTACCTCCACAACACGTACGGCCTGCTGCCATCATGAGGGCAAACTACATGCATGACCTGTCTGAAGTTGTGGACGTGGTCCCCATTCATCTGAATGGAAAGTGGTGTCCACACGTAGGAATTGTGTATATTATGTTCGTGGTTTTATTCAAATTAAATGCTTGTTTTATGCTGTTGACTAAAATGGTGGATTGACAGATTAAAACTTTTCGGTTTAATCATGTTTAATTTTCAGTTAAATTATTATTCATTTTCATTGGATTATTTTCAAGTTCTGTAGGACCTTTCGAAGTAATTCAATGCAATTCAAACAAAGCAGAATTAAAGACAAGAAAGGTCTACAAATATCTCGCAACGATTAAACTATTCAGTTTTACAAAACAAGATGTATAAAAAAAAAGAAAACGGACCCAACTTCTATGTTTTTTGCCCTTCAAGATAAAATTCATGTCAGCGATACCACAAATGGGTTAGATTACGTTTTAAATCCTCTGTAGTGTTTGCCTATGGCATTAAAAGCTAGTCGTCAGTAAACAATTACAAATAATTCCCTTTTTCTCAAAAGTCACATTCAAATTGGCAAATGCTAAATTAATAAAGGCAACGCGTTGAATTTCAGTAGTGCAACCAGCATTATTTCCAGCATTAGTTCCTTTAACAGTGTGTGCTACAGAATGGTTAAGTTACAATTATCAGATGGACATCTGCCTCTGACATTGAATGTAACACTCATCAGCTTTATACAGTGATTCTTTGTGGTCTTTTTACACATTATTCTCAGTCAGATCCTAGTGTAGATACAACACTAGCTGTTATCTATTCCCTTTTTAGTCCCGTGTCCATCGTACAGTAGTTCTATAAATCCACATTCGTGGAAGTTGTCGTTTAGTCAAATTAATTGACTAAACTGCTTAATTAGGTTAAAACAAGTCCATACAAATATAGTTAACTATACTTTTACGCTATGCTTTATGGAACAGATCCCTGGTGAATCTAATTATATTCCCCATGAAAGGCACCTCTTCACAACAGCAACAACATTAAAAGTTTAACATAACAAACAACCTAATACCTTAATTAATTTATCCAATGGCTAGTAATTTTTCTAAAATTTTCAAAAGCCGTTAAACAGCTCAATTTGTACCCTCAACCTTTCCACTTAGGTCTGCCTCTGTAGCCAAATGCAATACAGCCCCAAATCCACCTAGTCCTGTTACGCAAGGGGAACTACGTACCATCTTCCTATTTTCATCTTATTTTTCAGACTATAAGCCACACTTTTTTATGGTTTGGCTGGTTCTACTTATACTCAAGGGGCGACTTACATATAAAAATATATAATTTTCTGATGCTCGTTATTTTCACCGCCACAGACGAAATGACACCGAGGATGAAGAATTCAGTGGATTTAGTGATTTGGAGTGAGATCGAGTTTGATAAACTTGTTGTTTATGCTAGTGCTAATGCTTGCAAATTCTAGTTATCTGAATATCTTATGTTACGTTAACATACCAGACACCCATTCAGCCTGTTGTTCTCTATTCTATTGTTATTACTATAACTTATCTTTTAAGATGAAATGCCTAATCTTGATCTCTGATTTAATCAACTAAATTTCCCCCCCAAAATGCAACTTTTAGTCAGGTGTGATGGATACGTTTCTTTCTTCTTCATTGTGCATTTTTTGGCTGGTGCGACTTAAACTCTGGAGCGACTTACAGTCTGGAAAATACGGTACTCTGACCTGTACGAACATGGGGTTGACTAAAGCGCAACAAGTTCCTTGTTTGACCACAAGGTGGGGCTACGTTTCCTCAAAGGTTCCACCTAGAAGGTGGAGGAGAAGTGCTGGAGGAAGACCACAGGATGGTGCCTCTGGAAGTCTCTGACCAGCCGGCCCCTGTCCTTGGTGGACAGCCGAGCATCCAGGGAGACCTGCTGCAGCAGCTGCTTCAGGCTGTCCAGCGTGGCCGCGTCACGTTGGTCCTCGTACTGCTGTGGCGACACCTGCTGGCAGAAGCTGAACGCTGCACAGGACACAGGAGGATCATCAGAGGGTGGTTGATAAAATACGAGCTGCTTTAGAATCACAATATATAGATATAAGAAAGGTATCAAATACGTACTGTTTATAGGATGTGACAGTAGACACAAAAACATTCTGACTTACTGGATATGAAATCCGGGTCTCGACCCTGTTGCAAGGTTTGTAGTGTCGTCTTTACAGCTTTGATCAGTGATGTGGGTGTCTGTTTATATCAAGAGACAGACATTGGTTCAGTAAGGTGACTAGTTTTATACTAGTCTACACTAGGCTGACTATCAAGGTAATGTATTAGTTAAGGTTAGTTATTTATCAGACCCTCTTATCCAGAGCGACTTAGAGCAAGTACAGGGACATTCTCCCTCCCTGAGGCAAGTAATAAATACATTTTTTTATAATAATAAGTAGGGTGAAGTGCCTTGCCCAAGGACACAACGTCATATTGGCGCGGCCAGGGTTCGAACCAGGTACCTTCTGATTACTAGCCCGATCGCCTAAGCACTCAGCTACATGACTCATTTACATTTATTCATTTAGCAGACGCTTTTATCCAAAGCGACTTACAGTAAGTACAGGGACATTTTCCCCTGAGTACCTTTCCTAACAGGACACAACGTCACATAGCCACAGCCGGGGCTCGATCTCACAACCTTCTGATCATGAGGCCAACGCCCTAACCCATTGAGCCATCTGACGCCTTACCTTGAACAGCTGCAGCTCTCATGCCTTACCTTGAACAGCTGCAGCTCTCATGCCTTACCTTGAACAGCTGCAGCTCTCATGCCTTACCTTGAGCAGCTGCAGCTCTGGGAGGCCTTACCTTGAACAGCTGCAGCTCTAGGAGGCCTTACCTTGAACAGCTGCAGCTCTCATGCCTTACCTTGAACAGCTGCAGCTCTGGGAGGCCTTACCTTGAGCAGCTGCAGCTCTCATGCCTTACCTTGAACAGCTGCAGCTCTGGGAGGCCTTACCTTGAGCAGCTGCAGCTCTGGGAGGCCTTACCTTGAGCAGCTGCAGCTCTGGGAGGCCTTACCTTGAGCAGCTGCAGCTCTGGGAGGCCTTAACTTGAGCAGCTGCAGCTCTGGGAGGCCTTACCTTGAGCAGCTGCAGCTCTGGGAGGCCTTAACTTGAGCAGCTGCAGCTCTGGGAGGCCTTACCTTGAGCAGCTGCAGCTCTGGGAGGCCTTACCTTGAACAGCTGGGTGTGGTTGTCCATCAGGAACAACACCAGAGTCTCACTCTGACAGCGGCTGAGATCCTTATTCTGGATGATGCCTTTCTGGAACATTCTGCCGATCAGGGCCCTGTTATCAGTCTTGAGCAGAACAGAAGGCGCTTGGGTCAGGGCCACACTGTGGGACAGCAATATGCCCTGAAAATCAGTTCCTTATCCAGCATAAGGCAGATAAACGACAACTAATTCATTCATCCATCCTCATTTGAAGCTGATTTCAGATGGATGATTACTTTCTGGAATCACATGATTTTGAGAGGGTTCAGTTTCTGGATAAATTGTGAGGCGTGCTTGCATCAGTTGCAGATGGGTCTTATCCAGACTGATTTACAGTAAGAACAGGGACAATCCCCCTGAGGCAAGTAGGGTGAAGTGCCTTGCCCAAGGACAACATCATATTGACACAGCTGGAGTTTGAACCAGGGACCTTCTGATTACTAAGCTGACACCCTAACCGACTGCATCACATGACCCTGTGGTTGTGGATGGGTGTTCTAGCATGACACTGACCCAAAACCAATGGCAAAGGACTAGACAACTTATTTCACTCATTCAAATGCTAATTAATTCATTGAAGAATTACACGTTTTTCAGGACTTCACATATTTTTTCCTCTCACTGTTCAAATAAACCTACCATTAAAATAAGACGGATTAAAAAATATAAATAAATCTCTGGAAAACATAGCTAGCTACATGTTTCTTGGAGAAGAAATGCAGCAGCAACGAAACAAAGTTCCTCATGGATTTGTACACATCTTATGTTGCTGCTCACCAAATGACAGCTTCGTGGATGTGTACCTACGTATTAAATCACAGTTGTGACATAACGTTTTTCATTGGTATTTTATCCACATTTTTGTAAACTGTCTGTCGAGCGTCGAGAGCTAGGTGGTTGATAATGGGACCCTTTCCTCTACCTGCTTGTGCAGACGGTAGGCGTCCGGCTGGGAAGCTGCGGCCATGAACGCCAGGAGTCTTCTCAGCTCGTCCCTGGCTCCGGGCTCCAACAGGCGGAAACACAGCTGGCATGCCCTGGTGCCCTCGGCCGTCTTGCCGCAGTCTGGAGGGGATGGTGGAGGAAGGGTGGGGGAAGGGTGGGGGAAGGGTGGGGGAAGGGTGGGGGAAGGGTGGGGGAAGGGTGGTAGTGAGGGTGGGGGAAGGGTGGGGGAAGGGTGGGGGAAGGGTGGGGGAAGGGTGGTAGTGAGGGTGGGGGAAGGGTGGGGGAAGGGTGGGGGAAGGGTGGGGGAAGGATGGGGGAAGGGTGGTAGTGAGGGTGGGGGAAGGGTGGGGGAAGGGTGGAGGAAGGGTGGAGGAAGGGTGGGGGAAGGGGTGGGGGAAGGGTGGGGGAAGGGTGGCGGAAGGGTGGAGGAAGGGTGGGGGAAGGGTGGAGGAAGGGTGGTAGTGAGGGTGGGGGAAGGGTGGAGGAAGGGTGGTAGTGAGGGTGGGGGAAGGGTGGAGGAAGGGTGGGGGAAGGGTGGAGGAAGAGTGGTAGTGAGGGTGAGAAAGAAAGGTTAGATAGAGGAGGGGAGGTGAACTAAGGACAACAGGTTTTTTTTTGGGGGGGGGGGGCAGCTGGCCATGAACAACTGCTGGCTGAATGACTCCTCCATCTCGTCCTCCGTTCTCACCCAGCAGACTCAGGATGGCAGCATGGACCTCCATGTAGCGGTCTGAGAGCAGCGGCGCTCGGTCCTGGCCACTGTAGTACTTGGCGATGGTGTCGAACAGCAGT
This sequence comes from Protosalanx chinensis, assembly GCA_030340685.1. Lineage (NCBI taxonomy): Eukaryota > Metazoa > Chordata > Actinopteri > Osmeriformes > Salangidae > Protosalanx > Protosalanx chinensis. Next base: position 10,143,763 of record CM059335.1, read on the forward strand.
TTCTTCTGGGGCCCCTCCCTCTCCGCCCGGCCTCGCTCGGCCCCGCCTTCCCCAGCCTGCTGGCGGAGCTGCTCCCCTGCCGCCACGATCAGCTGGTCGGGGAACAGTTCGAGGCAGTCTGCGGCGGCAGCCAGCCACACATCCAGCCTGGACAGAGGTCAAAATCAAGAGGCTTCCTGGTTGATGGAGCTACAGACTTTGAACCTGGTTCATGTTTAAAACAGATCAGATCATCTTTTATTCGTCCCACAGCTGGGAAATGTCTGTCTACAACAGCAGCAGAGTACAGTACAGCACTACAGTAGCAGTTCAAAAATATAAAAATACAAAGTACAAGATACAGGGTATACTATCAAATATGGGGATAAGGAGTATCCCCATAGAGTATAAAATAGTAACATTGTATACAATTTAAGTGTGAGTTAATCACAGCTGTGGTTAAAAGACATGTCTAGAGAAGACATCTCCCTGAAAAACAAACACCTACTGTGGCAGGCTGAGGTTGTCGGGCAGCTGTCGGTCCAGGCAGGTGTTGGAGATGACCAAGGCTTGATGGCTGGACACGGAGCCCCGGGCATGGGGCCGGACGCGGCCAGGGGAGGTCAGGATGCAGTCCAGCATGGGCAGATCCACCACCTGCAGGAGCTGCAGCAGAGTCTGCTGCTTCCATACCTCCTCCACCACTGGGGGGGGGAGAGAGGAGCAGACAGGAGAGGAGAGAGAACAGACAGGAGAGAATAAGAGGAGAGGAGCAGGAAGGACAGGAGAGGGGAGGAGAGGAGAGAAAACGAGAGGAGAGTAGACAGGAGAGGAGAAGGGATGAGAGGAAAGGAGAGGGAAGGAAAGGAGAGGAGAAGGGAAGAAAGAGGAGAGGGGAGGAAAGAAGAGGAGCAATACGAAGGAGAGGAGCAAAGAGGAGAAGAGAGGAGCAAAGAGGAGAAGAGAGAAGCAAAGAGGAGAGGAGCAGGGAGGAGAGAATTAAGGAGAGATAGGAGAGTAGACAGGAGAGAAGAGCGGGAAAGAGAAGAGCAGACAGCAGAAGAAAAGAGCAGATCAGGAAGAAGAAGAGAGGAGCATACAAGAGAGGAGCATACAAGAGAGGAGCATACAAGAGAGGAGCATACAAGAGAGGAGCATACAAGAGAGGAGCATACAAGAGAGGAGCATACAAGAGAGGAGCATACAAGAGAGGAGCATACAAGAGAGGAGCATACAAGAGAGGAGCATACAAGAGAGGAGTAAATCGGGAGAGGAGACGAAAGACAAAAGGGCCATACGAGAAAGACAGAGTGTGCCAAATAGAAGAGGAAGGGTTGGCCATGCTCGCTGGAAGCTAGAACAGTGGTTGTTAGGAAAGGTTAAGGTCCCGACATCAACATCAGCATCAGCCTGCGACCTCACCAGCCTTAGAGAGGAGGGGAGCGGAGGGAGCCCTGTTCATGGATGCAGGGAGGATGGGTTGTAAGTTGATGGTCTTTAATAACCTCTCCACCCTCCTGTCTGAGGAGCCCACAGCCAGGGGGTTCGAAATAGTTCTCATCTCAGCTAATCTGGGGATATGAAGGTACGGATTAACATGAATTAGACTACGGATCAATAATGAGCATTGGAATCCTTTTCTGTGCTGTGACGACTCAATAACATTCGATCACCAGCAGCACAAAGAATGAATTAGCATTGAAATGTAAAACTCTAAATAAGGGAGTCAGGTGGCTGAGCGGTGAGGGTGCCAGGCTAGTATTCGGAAGGTCCCTGGTTCGAACCATGGCTGTGCCAACACAATGTTGTGTCCTTAAGCACTTCACCCTACTTGCCTTTAGCAGTCCCTCTAAACTGCTGTAAGAGGGCCTCCTAAATTACTAAATGTAATGTAAATCAAATGAAAAGGTTTTACAAGCAATGTCACAGAGGGCTTCACATACGCCCATAAAACTACCCCTCAACCAACCTAAACCCTCAAGGAGAACAATCTAAACCTGCAACTTTTCTTCCTCTTCTCGTCCTTCCTCCCTGATGATTCCGTACTTCCGCAACCGTCGGCCTTCTCGAAACCGTCTGGCACAACGCCGCCATCCAGGAAGCGGTAGAGGCTACAGCCGCTGTCCTCGAAGGCAGCCTCTTTGTCCCGGCGAAAGAGCTTGGTCCCCACCGCCTCGAACACCCTGGCCTCCATGAGGGCCTGGCAGAGCCGCGCCGCCTTGAGACGGGACACCTCGCTCGCGCCAAACACCACGCTCTGCATGAGGTGGCTGAGGACGGCGTCCACCGCGTCCGAGCCCGTGAAGCAGCTGGGGTGAACCCGGAGGTGCTTCCTCCGCCGCCGGACCTCCACCTGCGACCGTAACGCCAGGATGATGTTCTGCCAAAGCTGGGTGGCATGGAAAGGACCTGAGTATCCTGGTGAGGGGGGTGGGGGTGGGGGGTGGGGGTGGGGGTGGGGGGTGGGGGTGGGGGTTATTACAGCAGCTCACTGTCATATCAATGCATAAATGGATTAAGGATTAAAGGCACTAGAATACACTATAACACAGATCAGGAAATACAATTGAGAAATTAAGTATACAGTCGCATATGTATAAAATATACACAAATATACATCCAGTGGGTTTTTATAGTATGAATGTACACAATTGTACACAAACTGCATAGATGTAATGATCAATGTCCACAGTTGGGGTCAAAGAGTTTGATGGCCACAGGCAGGAATTACTTTTCAGGAGGATGATTTAGAAACACCAAAATTGGTTTAACCAGAATAAGTAATAGGTTTTTATAAAGTTAGGAAAGTGTCTCAGAACATGGAAAACAGCGAGGAGGACCAGGGTAAACCAGCCGGATCAGGGCTTCTGACAACAGCAGGATCAGCAAGATAATTACATGTATTAATTCAGCAGACGCTTTTATCCAAAGCTAACATCACAGTTAGCTAGCAGCAACGAAAACAAAAATCAATAAGTAACTTTATCATGTTAGACCCTTCATATGAAATATAGACTAACTAAAACTGAACTGATCAGCTGTGCTGCGCTGTAGCTGCCGGTGACGTCATACACTGCCTGCAGTCTAATATCAGCCTCGTGACAATGAAGCCCAACAAACCGGTGTCACTACTTTAACTAGACTAAGGTCACTACAGCAACACGAGACTGAAGCATGGAACTGACCAGGCTGGAGGATCCGGGACTGACTGTTCAATCTTCTAAACCTCGGAGTCAAATCTACCGCCATCACGCACGCATGGGACGTCCTCTTCCTTCATGGCATTACAAAATAAAAGTCTCAGTAAATACATTCGGAATTAGCAAATAAAAGTCCCCTGAAATAAATCAGAATCAGAATGGGGGTTTATTCGCTATGCAAGATTAACAAGCATAGAATTCACCCTGGCAGGAATGAACAAACATAGAACATACATTATATGTGGCATACTAATAAAAAAATATACAATGTAAAATACACTACAGATATGATACATATAAACAAATAATACAAATGATACAAATAATACAAACGATACAAATAACATGTAAGTACAAATAACATAGGTACAGAGTGGAATGGGTATATATAGTAAGTAATTTTGAAGAAAGTAAATGTATTTATTCATTTATTTAGGTAACTAGATTCACCTATATATTTATATGTTGCTATATATGTATATTGTTTATTTCAGGGTTTATTTAATCAACCGATTATGTTTTCATAGTCATGGTTATAGACTATACATGGTTAATTTGTTTTTTGTTAGTTTATTTTTTATGTTTAAGTAAGGATAAAACGAGTCATTTTTATTAAGGTTAATCTAAAATAAAAAATATGGGATTCTCCACAATATTTATCAACCAAATGCCGGTAGTTAAATCTGTTTTGTCTATCAATGATCCCGTATGTGATATAGCCTACGACTTCTTGTCAGATTAAGTTTAAAGTTCTTATCGTTTTATAAGCTATATCGGCACATTCAAACAGGCAAGTCTTTCTTATTAAGCGTTGTGCAGCTTCTGTTTCTTTTACAGCTACGTGATATAGTCATCGTTACCTGAGTCATGGAAGGAGCTCCTGGACATTAAGTGTAATTCCTAGCCTGATATGTTTTTATAGTCGACCCTAAAACACTGTTTTCTGCTGTACTGAGATGTCAGAACCTATACTGAGCCACATGCTACTGAATAAATAAATACAAATTCCGTTGTGTGGTGTATTTAACATACTATCTAACACAAGGTTCTACATTGCATTTGGACTTAATCCAACGGCCATGAGTAGGCTTGCTGACAGAGTAGGTATGGATGTAGAAGACCTGAGTGCATTAGTGAAGTCTCCTCTCAATAAAGGAATCAACGCAGAAGTAATTCTGAAACTACTAACAGTGTCAGGCACCACAGGTACATTGATGTTAATTGAGGAAGGGCTAACTTTACTGCCATTGGTAGGCTCCATCTTGGCAGCAAGCCTTTCATTTACAACCACCTACTTCTTTCTTAAAAAAATTCTGGATGAGCTGGCTGATGATGCTCAGAAAGTCCTGATGAAAGCCATAAATATAAATCCAAGTTCTGAATAGACGGTAATGGATGATGATGACTTTTTCTGAAATTCTGAATATTTTCTGAAAATCCTGTCACTATCGGGATTCAAAACTATGCATTTATTCTTCAGTGTGTTTAAGTATGTGAACGTAATGTAATGTCATTTTTATCAGTTAGAATTTCAGAAGTACTTCAGACTACAAGATTAGCATTCTATTTTGACGTTGAATAAAATAGATGATAGTAGAATCTCTATTGTCATGTTATAAAGCATTGTGAGATAATTGGTGTACAGCAGCCTTCATAATAAAGTCCCTTTATTAAAATCACTTCCTTCATATTGCATTGTATCAGTCACAGTGAGGCTGATCTCCCCACTGGTCAAGTGTAAAACTGCCAACCAAAATAAACCTTTTGATGTGCTGCCTAAACACCAAGACAATACCAGCCTCCTTGATGTAAACAGGGAGTGTGTTTCAGAGGAGAAACACCCTGTTCTCAGCCTGAAACACACATATCTCATCAGTACACTCTTGATACACACAATTATACATCTAGACTGCTACTATGACCAATTTTCAGCATGCATATAGAAGTAACACAAATGGTTGATGACTGGTTACAGGAAATGGAACAGAAGCACATTCCGCTGCATTTGATATTCTTAATCATGAAATAATATTAACAAATTTTTAAAGTTATGGTTTCACTCAGTCATCTTTGCTCTGGATTAGTAGTTATCTAAGTAATAGAAAGCAAATGGTGTATTTCAATGGAAGCTATTCTGATATTATAACTGTAAAGCATGGGGTGCCTCAGGGCAGTTGTTTAGGGCCACTTCTTTACTCCATATTTACTAATGACCTTCCACTTGTATTAAGTAAAGCTCATATCTCAATGTATGCTGATGATTCTACTATATATCTAGCAGCATCAACTGTTGATGAATAAACTGATATTGAATGTGTCTAAAACAAATTGTATAGTTATTGGTACTTATCATTCTTTAAGTTCAAAATCAAAACTTGATGTCACAATAAGTAAGATGATGATAAAGCAACAAGAGGAGGTAAAACTTTTGGGAGTCATCATTGACAATAAATTATCGTGGGATAAACAAACACAAACAGTTGTGACTAAAATGGGTAATGCCATATCAATAATTAAAAGATGTGCTAAATATTTAACTCACCGACTGGTCAATCAAGTGATACAGGCTTTGGTGTTGTCTAATTTGGACTACTGCTCTATAGTCTGGTCCTCTACTTCACTAAGTAATATAAGGAAATTACAAGTGGTCCAGAATGAAGCAGCAAGATTAGCTCATTCTTGTGAAGGGACAACTAATGTGATTAAGATGCAAGAGTCATTAGGGTGGTTAGATGTAAAAAAGAGATTTCTGTTATTATTGATGGTTTTTCTTAAGAATGTTATAATAACAAAGTCACCCTGTATTATTTATTATATTATTTATTGTATTATTTCAGCTCAGTAACACATAGTTATCCAACAAGGCATGCTGTGGTAGGCTGTTTTACTCTACCCAGATCATAAACTGTGAATCAACATACAGTTACATATAGGGCAATGCAACAATGGAATTCACTCCCATATTCTGTTACTCAATTAAACCTTCAAAGCTTTAAAAAACAACTTAAACATCATTATCTAAATATGAACTTTAACTGATGCAGCTATCTTTTTTTTTCTTCTTTTTTTTCTGAGTTACGTTTTGTAATGTTTATAATGTTATGTATGTCATATGTACTGTATGTTGTCATGTTGTCATCTTGGGACTTGTACTGTATATTGTATTTGTCATTTTGAAATATAGACCCCAGGAAGAATAACTGCTGCTTTGCAGAAGCTAATGGGGATCTGATAAAAACAAACTACACTACCCAACAGCCAGGTACAGTACAGCACTCAGAGTACCAATAAAGGAAATGTATCCATTGCGAGACTAATAAGGATGATCTAATTTGATTTTATACGCCTCCAGGTTAGCTTTCCTTGTACTGTAGTTGTATAGTACAGACATATAAAATAAAATGACACGTATCAGGCAAGAGTGTCGCTTATGCCAAGAAAAGGTGATTTATGATTGATTGATCTCTTTGATTTCTCTAACTATAGAGATATAGATCTAGGCCATTCTCAACAGTGTAGAATTATAGCAGCGCTTTAGAAAGGAAAACAAATTGAGATGGTGCACGTTAGCAGTCTCACAAACTTAACAAGGGAGGAGCACTTGAGTAACAAAGAGGACGCGCAAACCAAATACATGTGAAACACATGACAGAAAATTACACGTGTCAGGCTCTCGCCATGGCCTAACCCACAAGGAGGTCATGATATACCAGACAATGAAGGTGAGAGTCAGGCATAAGTCAGACAGCAGAGGCAGGAAGTGGTGGAAACAAACTGTTCTTGCTGGTTTGTGATACCGTGGGAACTGATGCTCAGGTTTGAAACGTGCCACAGGTCTGACTGTGGCAGATAAACTGACACATTTTCTGGGGGGCAGACAAAGTGCAGAAAGCATTAGAATGGACAATGGCTCCCATTTTAAGAATGACACGGTTATTAATTTACTAGAGAGCAAAAGTATCAAAATCGTTTGGTCTATTCCGTACCAAAGTAACACAAATGGCGTCGCTGAAAGACATGTAGGAATCACTATAGATTACATTAGGACTCCTTTAGGGAGAGTGGGACACAACAATAGGTCTAGCTGCTCTCAATAAATTTATCTAGTTGGAAAATTTGAAACTAATTAAAATTAATTAGGGTAATGATGCAAGTCTGGACCAATCTTTGTTTCAAATAGGAGACCGGGTGTGATTGAAGAGGAGGCCCAAGAAAGGCGCTGGAGTCGTGAAGAGTAATCTAGAAGATTTGGACGCAGTAATCTGACTCAATAAAACCAAATTACTCTTGAAAACTTCGGACAGGTGCACCCAAACCAGATCAGTCTTAAAGGTCGAGTCAAGAACAAAGTATGATTCGAGCTTTCAGTGCTGAGAAAAACACGGGTAGAGATTGATTTATCCACTGAACATAAAAAAGAACATTAAAATAAATCTGAGAGTGTGTCTGTTTCAGTGCTGTTACAGGAACACATATGGCATCGTTTCTTACAAGGTGAGGGTGGACTCAATGAAGGCAGTATAGAACTACACCATCACTGTCTCTGGCAGGTTGAATTTCTTCAGCTGCCGCAGGAAGAGCTTCCTCTGCTGTGCTTTCTTGATGAGGTCTTGGGAAAGGGTGGTGCCCTGGAAGCAGAAGGACTCCACAGTGTTGACCTGGGAGTCACACAGGGTGATGGGGATGAGTTGGGCTGGGTCCTTCCTGAAGTCCACAACCATCTCTGCTGTTTTAGGAGCTTTTAGCTCCAGGTTGTTCTGGCTACACCAGGTCACCAGGTTGTCAAGGAGCTGAGCGAGGAGCTGGATCCATGAAGCAGTGGCAGGGGAGCTAGTACGGTTGAGTCCAAGGAGTCAGTAGAGGCAGTTGAGTGCAAGCCAGGGTTTATTAGAAACCAAAAACACTGTGGCCACTAGGCTGGGAAAATCAAAGCGCCTGTAACAGACGGGGAAAACTAACAACACAGTAGGTTGGAGCACTCAGAATCAGAATCAGAATGGGGTTTATTCGCTATGCAAGATTAACAAACCTAGAATTCACTTTGGCAGGAATGAGCAAGCATAGAACATATATGTGGCATACTAATACAATAAAATTAAAAATGAATACAATGTAAAACTCAGGTAGCTGATGTTAGTCCAAACATGAGGCACGAGGAGGGGAGGCAACATCTTATGATCTAACAGTGAGCATGCTGGAAGCCAGCCTCTAAATACTGCTCAGGACAATGATTGGATTGAGGTGTGTGGAGTCAGCTCCCCTGCAAACCACACCCATGCCTGCAAGAGAGCACAGAGAGAACACAGAAAGAGCACAGAGAGAACACAGAAAGAGCACAGAGAGAACACAGAAAGAGCACAGAGAGAACACAGAGAGAACACAGAGAGCGCAGAGAGAACGCAAGAGAACGCAGAGAGAACACAGAAAGAACACAGAGAGAACGCAGAGAGAACACAGAGAGAACACAGAGAACACAGAGAGAACGCAGAGAGAACGCAGAGAGAACACAGAGAACACAGAGAGAACGCAGAGAGAACACAGAGAGAACACAGAGAGAACGCAGAGAGAACGCAGAGAGAACACAGAGAGAGCACAGAGAGAACACAGAGAGAACACAGAGAACACAGAGAGAACACAGAGAGAACACAGAGAGAACACAGAGAGAGCACAGAGAGAACACAGAGAGAACACAGAGAACACAGAGAGAACACAGAGAGAACACAGAGAGAACACAGAGAGAACACAGAGAGAACACAGAGATAACCCAGAGATAACCCAGAAAGAACACAGAGAGAACACAGAGAGAACACAGAGAGAGCACAGAGAGAACACAGTGAGAACACAGAGAGAACACAGAGAACACAGAGAGAACACAGAGAGAACACAGAGAGAACACAGAGAGAGCACAGAGAGAACACAGAGAGAACACAGAGAACACAGAGAGAACACAGAGAGAGCACAGAGAGAACACAGAGAGAACACAGAGAACACAGAGAGAACACAGAGAGAACACAGAGAGAACACAGAGAGAACACAGAGAGAACACAGAGATAACCCAGAGATAACCCAGAAAGAACACAGAGAGAACACAGAGAGAACACAGAGAGAGCACAGAGAGAACACAGTGAGAACACAGAGAGAACGCAGAGAGAACACAGAGAGAACACAGAGAGAACACAGAGAGAACACAGAGAGAACACAGAGAGAACACAGAGAGAACACAGAGATAACCCAGAGATAACCCAGAAAGAACACAGAGAGAACACAGAGAGAACACAGAGAGAGCACAGAGAGAACACAGTGAGAACACAGAGAGAACGCAGAGAGAACGCAGAGAGAACACAGAAAGAACACAGAGAGAGCACAGAGAGAACACAGAGAGAACACAGAGATAACCCAGAAAGAACACAGAGAGAACACAGAGAGAACACAGAGAGAGCACAGAGAGAGCACAGAGAACACAGAGAGAGCACAGAGAGAACACAGAGAGAGCACAGAGAACACAGAGAGAGCACAGAGAGAACACAGAGAGAGCACAGAGAGAACACAGTGAGAACCCAGAGAGAACACAGAGAGAACACAGAGAGAACACAGAGAGAACACAGAGAGAGCACAGAGAGAACACAGAGAGAGCACAGAGAGAACACAGAGAGAGCACAGAGAGAACACAGTGAGAACCCAGAGAGAACACAGAGAGAACACAGAGAGAACACAGAGAGAACACAGAGAGAGCACAGAGAGAACACAGAGAGAGCACAGAGAGAACACAGTGAGAACCCAGAGAGAACACAGTGAGAACACAGAGAGAACACAGAGAGAACACAGAGATAACCCAGAAAGAACACAGAGAGAACACAGAGAGAACACAGAGAGAGCACAGAGAGAGCACAGAGAACACAGAGAGAGCACAGAGAGAACACAGAGAGAACACAGAGAGAGCACAGAGAGAACACAGTGAGAACACAGAGAGAACACAGAGAGAACACAGAGATAACCCAGAAAGAACACAGAGAGAACACAGAGAGAGCACAGAGAGAACACAGAGAGAGCACAGAGAACACAGAGAGAACACAGAGAGAACACAGAGAGAACAAGGCCCATCCCCAGCCTACACTCACCACAAATCCATGTCTTTCATCCTTTGATCAAAATCATTCTGTTCAGGGTTACTGTTACTGCACATTGACATAGACACAACTGATATTTATTATTCATGTCAAATATTATCCAAGGTGCCAAGGTGATGTAGATTCTATTCACAAGCAAATATGCCCTCAGAATATACGTTCATAGTTTTATTTTAAGTTTCTGCCAAGTGCACTTTGTGCCTGTGGAATGTATCTACGTGAACATGCAATTCCATTAAATGTGTATTGATTACATTTAGTAAAAGTTATTCCACCACCACTTAACCTGTAATGAAAACAGATAGTGTGGTTAAATGTTCATGGGGGGGGGGGGGGGGGAGGGGGGGGGGGGGGGTTGCTTACGTGCAGATGAATGCATTTTTAAAGCCTGAGCTGTTTTAAAAACCACATGTGAACTTGTCAGAGTGAGAATGTTGCTCTTTTTTGGTTTTGTCTTGTTTCCTGTTTGGATTTCTTGTAAATGGTTTGACTTCTTCCATCTATTCTGGCTACCTGGTTATGTCACATGGTAAATGTAAACAGCCATAAGTGGGATGTTCTTGACTATCATGCACCATATAAATAGAGACGATGTGCCTCCACAGCCTACCACACTAGCTACTCTGAACGTCAAAGAACATTCATTTCACATTCAAAGAAAACCATGGATTCTACTGAAAATGTTGAAGAGAAATTTAAAGAAGAACTAGACAAGAATGGTATGGCTGCTGCCGCTGGCAAGATGAAAAGTTATTTAGAAGACATGGACCGTGTAACTCTGAACATTGCCATCACAGGAGAATCTGGTACTGGTAAATCCACCTTAGTTAATGCCTTCAGAGGGTTGGATGATGAAGATGAGGGTGCTGCTCCGACTGGTGTTGTGGAAACAACCAAGGAACCAACAGTTTACCCCCACCCAGACTTCCCTAATGTCAAGCTGTGGGATCTTCCTGGTATCGGCACTCCAAATTTCAAAGCAGAAGAATACCTAAAACAAGTTGGATTTGATCAATATGATTTTTTCATCATAGTCTCGAGTGAACGTTTCAAAGAAAATGATGTTAAACTGGCATTAGAGATCCAGAAAAACAAAAAGAAGTTCTACTTCGTCCGCTCCAAGATTGACCACAGCTTGGATAACGAGAGAAGAAAGAAGTCTTTCAACGAGGAAGCGATAAAACAGAAGATCAGAGATTACTGCATTGAAGGTTTGGCTAAACTTTGTGTCAATTATTATGTTTTTTACTTTGCTTTAGTAACATTGTAACGTGTATGTTTTGTTATTTGAGGTTAATCACAATATTTACTATATTTTGTTAACACAGGGTTGAAGAAACAACAAATTGAAACTCCAACTGTCTTCCTGATTTCAAGTTTTCACCTGGACAAGTATGATTTTCCTGCTCTGACCACAAAACTGGAGGAAGATCTACCCTTTCACAAGAAAGCTGCTCTGCTGATGTCCCTGCCTAACATCAGCCTGGAGGTTCACCATAAGAAGAAGAAATCTTTTGAGTCCAGACTCTGGATAGCAGCAGTAGCATCTGGTGTAGGGGGGTTGGTACCCCTCCCAGGCTTTTCAATTGTTGTTGATATTGCTATTCTGGTTGCTCAAGTCACAGGGTACTACCATGCATTTGGACTTAATCCAAAGGCGCTGCGTAGGCTTGCTGACAGAGTAGGTATGAATATAGAGGAACTGAGTGCAGTAGTGAAGTCTCCTCTCAATAAAGGAATCACCCCGGAAGTAATTGTGAAACTACTAACAGCAGCAGGCACAACAGGTACATTGATGTTAATTGAGGAAGGGCTACAACTCCTGCCAGTTGTAGGCTCCATCTTGGCAGCAAGCCTTTCATTTACAACCACCTACACCTTTCTTAAAAAGTGTCTGAATGATCTGGCTGATGATGCTCAGAATGTCCTGATGAAAGCCATAAATATAAATCCAAGTTCTGAATAGACAGTTAACGGTGATGACGACGACTTAATTCTATGATATTTTCTGAAAATCCTGTCACTATCAAGATTCAATACTATCAATTTATCCTACAGTGTGTTTCAATTTGTGAGAATAATGTAATATGTTAACATTTTTGAGGTATTTCAGACTACAAGATTAGCATTCTATTCTGCTGTTGAATGAAATAGATGATAGTTTAGTCTCTATTGTCATGTGATAAAGCATTGTGAGATACCTGGTGTACAGCAGCCTTCATAATAAAGTCCCTTTATTAAAATCACTTCCTTTATATTGCATTGTATCAGTCACAGTGAGGCTGATCTCCCCACTGGTCAAGTGTAAAACTGCCAACAAAATAAACCTTTTGATGTGCTGCCTAAACACCAAGACAATACCAGCCTCCTTGATGTAAACAAGGAGTGTGTTTCAGAGGAGAAACACCCTGTTCTCAGCCTGAAACACACATACCTCATCAGAACACTCTTGATACACACAATTATACATCTAGACTGCTACACTACACTATTGTCTTACTTCTTACACTATCGTCTTCATCTATCGTCTTACTACACTACCCAACAGCCAGGTACAGTACATGGACATTTATTCATTTAGCAGACGCTTTTACAAAGCAGAGCTTTTACAAAGAGCATCGGTCACTGAGCATAGCAATGTGATAGTGGGTTTTTAGATTGTGAAACATACATTGTGAGAACCAACAAGTGGCAAGGGAAGAGCTATAAAGGGCGTCAGTTAGCTCAATGGTTAAGGCGTTGGCCTCATGATCGGAAGGTTGTGAGATCAAGCCCCGGCTGTGGCTATATGATGTTGTGTCCTTGGGCAAGGCACTTCACCCTACTTGCCTCAGGGAAAATTGTCCCTGTACTTACTGTAAGTTCTTTTGGATAAAAGTATCTGCTAAATATGTAAATGTATAAAAGCATAAAACAATAAAGCAAACAACACTGGGGAGTCGCCATATGGGGATCGACAAGTAGTCCGGAGCAACATTAAATTGTTTTAAGTACCATACTATTCCTGAATTCTAAGATTATTTAAGCTATATCAACCCTCTCCTCCAGCCCTATACCCCCCCTGCCACCTACGGTAGTCTGATGACAAACGTCTAGTGGTACACCCCCCCCCCAAGAACGCCAGAGCCCAACACAAACTCTTCCACTGCCTGGCTCCCCAATGGTGGAATCAACTCCCCACCTCCATGAGAAGCACAGACTGCCTTCTCACTTTAAAAAGAAGGCTTAAAACTCACTTATTCCGAGAATGTAATGGCATTTAAGAATAGTATGGTACTTAACATAATCCAATGTTGCTCAGAACTACTTGTCGATCCCCATGTGGTGACTCACCAGTGTTGTTTTCTTGCTTTATTGTTCGCAATCGTTGTGTTATGCTTTTATAGCTCTTCCCCTTGGCAATTATTGGTTCTCATGATGTATGTTTCACAATCTAAAAACCGACTGTGTTCGGGGTCTATCACGTTGCTATGCTCAATGACTGATGCTCTTTGTAAAAGCTCTCTCTTGTAAGTCGCTTTGGATAAAAGCATCTGCTAAATGAATAAATGTAAATGTAAACACCATGAAATAAAAGCTGGAATTCTGAACTTTTGTCTCATATTCATCTTTTCATCTGAAAACCAAATGTCTTCAGTGTACAAAAACAAAGGAATTGACCTTGCCGTTTCAATACTTGTGGAGGGGACTGTATATAGGACATAAGTAAAGATTTATATATATTTTAGCTTTCATGAGAACAGATGTGCACCAGTCACATAAAAAGCAACAGCTCATCATTTTATTGATTTGATTACAGTGTTCAAATGTATACATGTTCCATGCAGCTCATCAGGATCTGTGGTTGCGGCTAAGTGTGCTTCAGCTGGATGTAGGGTTGTGGCCCCTATGGTCGGGGTGGGTACCAGGGTACAGCTGGAGAGTGGGTCCCAGTGGGGGCCGTCTAGCTGGGACAGAGGCCCTCTCCTCCACCACCCTGTCCAGGTTACAGACTGGGACAGAGGCCCTCTCCTCCACCACCCTGTCCAGGTTACAGACTGGGACAGAGGCCCTCTCCTCCACCACCCTGTCCAGGTTACAGACTGGGACAGAGGCCCTCTCCTCCACCACCCTGTCCAGGTTACAGACTGGGACAGAGGCCCTCTCCTCCACCCCCCTGTCCAGGTTACAGACTGGGACAGAGGCCCTCTCCTCCACCAGCCTGTCCAGGTTACAGACTGGGACAGAGGCCCTCTCCTCCACCACCCTGTCCAGGTTACAGACTGGGACAGAGGCCCTCTCCTCCACCACCCTGTCCAGGTTACAGACTGGGACAGAGGCCCTCTCCTCCACCACCCTGTCCAGGTTACAGACTGGGACAGAGGCCCTCTCCTCCACCACCCTGTCCAGGTTACAGACTGGGACAGAGGCCCTCTCCTCCACCCCCCTGTCCAGGTTATAGACTGGGACAGAGGCCCTCTCCTCCACCACCCTGTCCAGGTTACAGACTGGGACAGAGGCCCTCTCCTCCACCAGCCTGTCCAGGTTACAGACTGGGACAGAGGCCCTCTCCTCCACCAGCCTGTCCAGGTTACAGAGCCGCCTCTCTTGTTGAAGCCAGTACAGCATCTCAATGCGGTCCCATCTCATCTTCTCACAGTAAGGTCTGCCCTACAACACAGTGAACAGGTGAGGTGAACACAGCCTCTATCGCAATTCTACAATATGAAGTTTTTATCTGGCACACACATTGTACAGTTTGAAATATTTCAGTGTGCGTTTTATGTAAGATAAAATAATATTACTATATAAACTGCAGAAACACCCAAATCTATATTTACACTTCCTCATTTAGCAGACTCTCTTAACCAGAGCGACTTACAGCAAGTATAGGAACATCCCCCCTGAGGACAGTAGGGTGAAGTGCCTTGCCCAAGGACACAACGTCATGTTGGCACAGCTGGGGTTCGAGCCAGGGACCTTCTGATTACTAACCCAACACCCTCACTGACTGCACCACATGACTCCCTACACAGAACCTCCTGTCTTCTATGAGTGACACGATGGTGTGATGGATACAGATGCATCCACACACGATTCCTCCTACTCACTTTGTAAGACACTGTGTCGTTGAAGCATTCTGAGATGTGGTCGATGCTCTTAGACAACAACTTCTCCAGAGCTTGCAGCTGGTCATGGAGTTTCTTCCTGTGCTTGGACTCCTTCATCCTGGCTAGTGAAGCTCCGTTGGAGCCTTGGAAAAATCACATCATCAAATAAAGTAAGACACAAAATATATCAAACACAGAAAACTTGAATCCTTAATCTGAACTAGATGGATTAGATCAGTCACAACATGAAGGTGTAAATGGTAAATATAAAAACTTTCTGGCTAATATTGATTATGCTGTACTTTTGGCATGAGCTGCTGTATCTGTATGTTGATTGGGTTAAAGTGTCTGCTTGATGTAATAATAATAATAAATACATAATTAAAGAACATTAGAAGTCACAATGTGCACAAATGAGTGATGCAATATCAATGCTGTCTGAAGTGTTAACACAGGAGGACTGTGGAATTGTTTTACCATGTTGAAAGAACCTGTCAGGGTCTGAAGCTTGACGCTCGAACTGTTCTAGGTGAGCAAGCAGAGACTCCCGTTGCTGGATAAGATGAGCAGCACACTCCCAGGCTGCTGTGGCCTTGACACACACACACACACACACACACACACACACACACACAGAAATGTAATCACAATCTTACAATGTACAATACATTCACACACACGTTGAAATGAAAATGGTCATTTAGCAGACGCTTTTATCCAAAGCGACTTCCAAGAGAGAGCTTTACAAAAGAGCATCGGTCACTGATCATAACAACGAGATGCCTCAAACATAGCAGGTAGTCAGATTATGACACATACATCATGTGAAACCAAACATGTGCCAAAGGGAGGAAACACATGAGCATTCAGTTAAACATGTTATAATTGAATAACATGAACCTCAAACATGCAGTAGTGTACCTCTAAGAAAGCAATAGTAATAGTGTAAAGAGATCATGCTGAACTCCAACCTCCTCCAGCTGGTTCCTGTGGTTGTGGGAGCTGTATTTGATGGCCATGTCCAGCCTCTGGGCGTTGGGGAGAGACACAGAAGCCCAGATCCTTTCCCATCTCCCCTGGAGCTCCTCATCGCTGTCTAAAGGCCTGTCCACCTGATGAAAGCCTTTCTGTGACCCCTGTTCAGAAAAGGATGTGGTGGTTGTAGTGACATGGCTTCCTGCCTCATTTGGAATGTGTTCTTTAAGTGTAGTACTACTTTCCCTGGATGCAGCCCCCAGAAAATGTTACCTAGACTGATGAAAGCATAAGTAAAGTAAGAGGCCTGTAATGTTGTATTTACTGATACATTCACTCAAATGTGCTTCCTCAAAGGGACATACGACAGGATATAAAGTAAATGCAGCAGATAATCAAACAGAATTGCATAGTTAAACAAAAATTGAGTTGTTAGGGCCAAAGAATGGTATGTATTCGACATGGGAGAAAATGTATGATATTTTCAAGCACATGCACCTTACTGCACCTGATTAGGGTTGAGCGAGGACTCTTCATCTAGATTCACTTCTTCATCTACAATCACAAATCAATATTAACAACACTCACAGAAAACAGGTTGTCCTTGTCAATAGTTCCTTGTTTCATATCATGTTACCTGTTTCAGTAAGTGTGTGAGGGATGTGACATTAAAATACTGTCCACAAAATGCTGTGCTTACAGATTCAGAGCTGTGGCAAGTTAGTAAACAGTAAAGAAGTTAACGTAGGATATGAGGTTAGAATAGTGACTAATCTTGTAAAGATCTGTGATTTGAGTGTGTGTGTAAGTGTTAAAGAGTAGGCTGTTACAATGTTTGGGGTTTATTTGTACCCTCCAGTAGCGGTTCCTTCCAGAGACCCCCTAACATCACAGTGTTCACGTTCCACAGCCCTGCTACATACTCTTGTTTGGTTCTCTTCAGAGCTTCCATCTTCTGTCTTCGATGTCTGAAGAGGAGAATCAAGCACAGAAGAGGGGGTGGACTTAGACTGAAGCTGCTCTGTGTGAAACGCTCAAGCTGATCATCATGAATTCAAACTCAGACCTGCCCGATCAAACTGGGACATTCCAAGAGACAAAGTGTGGAGTTTTGCTTTGAGTTCTGTGTCCTGCTGCTAGGCGCTGCCCACATACATTTCCACTTCCTCCTGTTGGAGTTGCAGTAACCTCTTCCTCTCGCCCTCATCTTCATCATCGTCATCACTGTCCAACAGGTGAAAGACCACGGCCAGATAGTCTGAGTCCTAATGACAAGAGTTCAGAGGTCAAATCATCCCCCTTCCCTCAGCGTCCACAGACTAAATGTGCCAAAAGATATCAAAATGTCGTTCATGTTGGAGGTTTGAATATAATTGGTCAAAAGTCATCTTTTACACATCAACTTGGCCTACCCACACGCATGCTGCCAATTGCGGTCGCATTTAAACCTTCACCCTAACGTTTGCTCATGCAGAAACCTGACACGTGCGTTAGCTGGGGTCAGACCTGGTTGGAGATGTACTGAAGGTAATCTTCCAGTGTGAGGTCGGTCTTCCACCACTGCAGCCAGGCGTTATAGGCCCGAGAGGTGACCTCCATTGGTTGATTGTGTTCCAGGGGGTCGTCACACCTCTTCCTGCTGATGTGAGAGTGCAGGTGTGCCTGCATTAGTTCCATGACTGCTATATCAGCCAAAATAGATGCAACCTGTTTAACTTAGATTTAGTAGACACTCTTATCCAGCGTGACTTAAAGCAAATACAGGGACATTCCCCATGTTCCAAGTAGGGTGAAGTGCCTTGCCCATGGACACAAAATCCTGCTGGCACAGCCAGGATTCAAACCAGGGACCTTCTGATTATTAACCCACCTGCTTTGCCGCTCAGCCACCTGACTCCCAAGTGCCTCCCTTAAAGTTAACCTGCCTACATGTCCCAAGCAGGTCACCTCTAAAACATTCTCCCAGCAACAGTGTGTAAACTGACCTGCAATATAAACTGAAGGTAAAGTCAAGGTGTAACCCTTCATCAGAAATGATTAGGATGACAATGGTGTTAGGTAACTTTAACCATAAACATGACTTTGATGTGGCTGGCTGGATGCTGGGTTTGATACAGTGCCCCATTCATGTTTGTTAATAATGGGTTTGTCTGGGGTGAGTGCAGGAGGTAGACCTGAACACAATGAGAGAGGCAGGAGACAAGGGATCTAAACCAAACATCTGACATGTCTTCAAAACTCTGAAGACACACAGGAATACCTACTCAAAACTGGGAGGATCCTAAACCCTCAAGGAAGACAAGGGAAAACTCCCAGAACAAAATGGAAGAAATCTTGGGAGGAGCAATTCAGTGAGGGATCCCCTCCTCCAGGGACGGTTGGTGAAGACTGGTGGAGAACACAGGCTAAACACAGTCATACCACAGGGACAGCCTGGGTTTGAATCAGATCAAGGGCTTTCCTTTGAGACATGTTGCTCATCAGAAACTGTTAGTCAGGAAGTTGTTCTTTGAATCTCGAGGGATTAGTCAACCCTGGTACATAACCTGACTCCAACTGACATTAGTAAAAATACACAGAGATAATAATGAATCATCAAAGTAAAAAGCTACCGATGATGGATGATGAATGAAAGTGATGAAAATGTTTTACAGACTGAAATTAAGTTATCCATGATTTCGCATGATTCTACTTATTGAGTTGAAGAATGAATGTAAATTGTTAAATTGGTTTGTAGTCGTTTGATTCACCCTACCTGTGTGCCAAGCATCGGGTCGCCTGCATTTTCAGCTCAGGGTTGATGAATCTCTCTTGATTTTTTCTCTTCGGGCTGTACTTGATGTTGGTCACAATAGGCTCTATCATTGGATCCTATAGGACACAGAATAAGTGCACTTATTTTGGAGACAAGAGAGAGCTCCATCTATTGGATCTTTATAATATCTAATATTTTTTGCACTCACCTCATCAAAGTTGAGGTACTGCATTGATATACTTTTGGAGAGTTCCCTGTAGACTTCTTTTATTTCTTCACCAGCAAACAGATTGCGATCCATCCATCGAACAGAGTTCAGTTCAAGCTGTAGGAAGTACATTTACATTCAGCAGGCACTCTTACCCAGAGTGACTTTTAGTCATTACAGGGACATTCTCCCTGAGGCTAGCAGGGTGAAGAGGCTTGCCCAGGGACACAAGGTCAGGTTGGCACAGCCAGGGTTCAAACCGAACACCTTCTGATTACTAGCCCATCCCCCTAACCCAGTGGTTCCCAAACTGGGGGGGGGCGGAGGTATTGCAGGGGGGGCGCGGCAAGGTTTAGAAACAAGGGATTTGTATGTTTGTGTCAGTGTGGGGGGGCTCGAAAATATTCTAATCTTCAGAGAGGGGGGCCCTGCAGAAAAAGTTTGGGACCCACTGCCCTAACCCACTGTGCCATGAGCTGATGCAGTGCACAGCAGATCTACAGTCCAGTTCACTGTCTAAGTGTAAGACAGCTGAGGGTCTTTTAACCATATGGAAAGAACAGATACATCTAGCACAGATACACATAGCACAGATACACATAGCACAGATACACATAGCACAGATACACATAGCACAGATACACATAGCACAGATACACATAGCACAGATAAACATATCACAGATACAAATAGCACAGATAGAAAATAGAAGATATGAATGGACACAGCACACACACACCTCTCCAGTGAGGTCATTGTATACGGGGGGGTTCATCTGGATGTTGATGGTCTCAGGGAGCACCCTGTGGGAGACTCGGGCAGTAGCTGTGCGTGCCAGTGCTCCCTGGTTCTGGGGAAGGGCTACGTCAACCACATCTGTCTGAGGAGGACACGGCTTCTGTTGGGGCACCCTGCCCCTCTTCCTCCTCTCCTCCTCCTCCTTCTCTAGTCTCTGAGAGAAAAGAAAAAGCTGGTGAAAAGCTGAAAGAAGGAGCTGGGGTTATGACGTGTGGGTTAAACCTGCTCAAACGTCACCAATGTCCTGACATGGGGTGGTGCAGACGAGCATGAAGAGGGCTGCTCTTACCTGGAGGGTGTTTTGTAGCGTTCTGAGCTTGGATGAGCAGCTCCAGGGCAGGGCCTTGATGAGCGGGGGAAGATCTGCCTCTGGGTCTGTCGCTGTCGGGTCAACAACACTGTCCTGAAGCAGCCTAAACACACACATGGATGCTGGACACTCAAGACTCACTTACCAGGGGAGGAAATTAGGCATCAGGGGGGGAGAATTACACTGGACTTTTCTCAACTGCCTCAACTAACTGTTAAATACTAACTGAAAAATACCTGTCAGCATTTTGAAATGACATAAAACAATTAGGATTAGGGTTCCAGTAACTAGGAATTAAATTACAACATTGTAGTTACATAGGAGTCCACTTACATCTTACACCCCCCCCCCTATTCTGTGCCCTCTTTCAATTTAGTAACAACCTCCACCTACACCGCTAAATCAAGTCACTAAACAGCAATTCCTTCATACCTACAATGTAGGTATATTGCATTTCGTCACCCTGTACTTGTACGTGTGTAATGACATTCAAGTTGAATCTAATCTAATGTGTTTCTTGTAGGTATTGCTATGTGGTAACATGGTAGATACTGTAACTAATGTAAAGATGCAACATTTGTTTTACGTTTTTGTTGTGCTTTTAGTCCGGTTACAGCTGAAAATAAAGCTTTACAATTTCTCAATTTCCTGTATCATACCACAGTCATGTATTTAAATATATATACATATTTTTAAATTAAAACACTTGTTTCAAATAATGCATGTTGTGTGTGGGACAAATAAGGCCATCCTTAGATATAATTTCATTATTTTAATTTAAAGTACAGCCATATTGCCAAAAGTGACTTTTACTCAAGATAATGAAAATAAGAATGTTTACACATCTTTGTGACAGACAATGCAGCCTGGATAGTCTCCCCTTCTCATAATCACAACCCCCAAAACACACACCTGCGAAGGTCATCTTTGGGGTTAACAGGCTTGTCTGAGTGTAGCAGCAGCAGGGGGGACTGGGACCGAGCAGGAAGAGCCTCCATGTCCAGCTCCTCCTGGAGGGTTTCCCTCTGCTGGTCTGACATGGAACTACACCCCTTTAGAGACCAAAACAGACAGAAAAGGCACAGGTAATGTGTGGGTGACAGGTGTGTGTGTGTGTGTCTGTGAGTGCGTGCATGCATGCTTGTGTATATACTCATACCTTCAGTCTGGTATAATACCGGTAATATAAATCCCCATCCTCAACCGGTTCCACATTTATTGCTGAAGTAACAGTCGGTTTGACGGATACTAAATACACACACGCGCACACACACACACATACACAGCATGTCAGACCTTGCCATATCTTAACCTTCTGAGTGCATCTTTATAGAGTGAAAAGAGTGAGCGAGAGAGAGCAAGTGACTCACAGTCCACTGCTTTTCCTGAGATCGCCTCAACGTTATAGGGCACCAGCTCATACACCCTCTCAAGGTCCAAGTCTCCCATTTTCTCAGTGATCTGCCCAAGAGGTGATTAAACCACGTAAAAGACCTAGACAGACACAAGGATACAATTCCAACCACACAAGGGGAATAAAAGGATCCAAAGTTTGGACATGTCCAAATAGGACCACCGCAGACACACAGTCCCTCATCAAAATAACTATTACTAGTCATACAATATCTGCCGTGACTAAAAGACAGCTTGTTAGACAGACACACACTTTACACAGACCTCTCGGATGTCCCTCTCCAGCAGTTTTTGGTTCTTCTCACATCGACTATTGGCCTGTGGACTGAGGTGGCCGTTTGCAGTTTTTGGCACCCGCTTCAGACTGTGGTCATCACTGGACCTCAAGCTGGCTGTCCGTGCAGCCTTAATCCCTGCTGCTATGTTCCGTCGGATAGACTGGACATTCAAACTGCAGGCAAATTGACGTTAGTGGTGAGGAGTGAGGTAACTGGGGGGATTTAATAAATGGTTATGTAGAGAAGCAAGCCCAGCTGATTCTGATGTAGCCATACATGTAAATAGGAATGGCAAGTGAACTTGAAGCTCTCATTTATTTTGTGCAAATACCAGTGAAGTAAAAACAGTTGTTGTCAAATTATTTTCTCATCCGGACAAGAACGTTTCAGGTTTCAGTAGTTAAATGTGCTGCCATTCTTAGATTAGATTAGATTAGATTCAATTTTAATGTACAGTTGTGGTCAAAAGTTTACATACACTAGTGAAGATCATGTATGCCATGGCAATATAGGGTTTCCAATAAACTCTACAACTCTTATTTTTCTGTGATGGAATGATAAGCAGCACATATTTCTTTGTCACAGAAAACATTCATGAAAAATGGTCCTTTTATGAATTTATTATGGGTCTTTTGAAAATGTGTCAAAATCTTCTGGGTCAAAAATATACATACAGCACCTTGAATTACCAATTTGGTGATGTAGAAAAAGTTGTTTCAATCCAATTTGCTTTTTGGCATGGCCTCCTAACTTCTTACGAGTGATTATGATTGACTCCAGCTGGTGACTTCTTTCAGTCCATGTAAATAGGGCTTGTTTGACACATTCACTAGACTCAGCCAGAAATACTACAATGGGAAAGTCTAAGGAGCTCAGCACGGATCTGAAAAAGCGCATCATTGACTTGAACAAGTCAGGAAAGTCCCTTGGAGCCATTTCAAAGCAGTTGCAGGTCCCAAGATCAACTGTGCAAACAATTGTTTGTAAGTATAAAGTGCATGGCACAGTTGTATCATTGCCACGATCAGGAAGAAAACGCAAGCTATCACTTGCTGCTGAGAGAAAATTGGTCAGGTTGGTCAAGAGTCAACCAAGAACCACCAAAAAGCAAGTCTGCAATGAGTTGGAGGCTGCTGGAACACATGTGTCAGTGTCCACAGTCAAGCGTGTTCTACATCGCCATGGGCTGAGAGGCTGCCGTGCAAGAAGGAAGCCATTACTCCAGAAGCGGCACCTTACGGCTCGACTGAAGTTTGCTGCTGATCACATGGACAAAGACAAGGCCTTCTGGAGGAAAGTTCTGTGGTCAGACGAAACTAAAATTGAGCTTTTTGGCCACAATGACCAGAAATATGTTTGGAGGAGAAAAGGTGAGGCCTTTCACCCCAAGAACACCATACCTACCGTCAAACATGGTGGTGGTAGTATTATGCTGTGGGCCTGTTTTGCTGGCAGTGGAACTGGTGCTTTACAGAAAGTAAATGGAATAATGAAGAAGGAAGACTACCTCCAAATTCTGCAGGAAAACCTAAAATCATCAGCCAGAAAGTTGGGTCTTGGATGTAGTTGGGTGTTCCAACAGGACAATGACCCCAAACATACATCAAAAGTGGTGAAGGAATGGCTAAATCAAGCTAGAATTAAGGTCTTAGAGTGGCCTTCCCAAAGTCCTGACTTAAACCCCATAGAGAATATGTGGACTGTGCTGAAGAGACAAGTCCGACTCAGAAAACCAACAAATTTAGTTGAACTGCACCGATTCTGTCAGGAGGAGTGGTCAAAGATTCAACCAGAAGCTTGCCAGAAGCTTGTGGATGTCTACCGAAAGCGCCTAATTGAGGTGAAAATGGCCAAGGGACATTTAACCAAATATTAACATTGCTGTATGTATATTTTTGACCCAGCAGATTTTGTCACATTTTCAAAAGACCCATAATAAATTCATAAAAGAAAAAATTTTCATGAATGTTTTTTGTGACAAAGAAATATGTGCTCCTTATCATTCCGTCACAGAAAAATAAGAGTTGTAGAGTTTATTGAAAACCCTATATTGCCATGGCATACATGATCTTCACTAGTGTATGTAAACTTTTGACCACAACTGTAATCACACAGGTACAAGTACAGGGTAACGAAATATAAAAAAAAAATAATACAGTTAGCATTCAACCAGAAGTGCAAAACAGTTGCTGTCTGCTCATGTTAACTGGACCAGTGGTCACCTCAGACACATTTCAACCAGTATCTCTGGTCAGTGTCTCTGGTCAGTATCTCTGGTCAGTATCTCTGGTCAGTATCTCTGGTCAGTATCTCTGGTCAGTATCTCTGGTCAGTATCTCTGGTCAGTGTCTCTGTTCAGTATCTCTGGTCAGTGTCTCTGGTCAGTATCTCTGGTCAGTATCTCTGGTCAGTATATCTGGTCAGTATCTCTGGCCAGTGTCTCTGGTCAGTATCTCTGGTCAGTATCTCTGGTCAGTATCTCTGGTCAGTATCTCTGGTCAGTATCTCTGGTCAGTGTCTCTGGTCAGTATATCTGGTCAGTATCTCTGGTCAGTATCTCTGGTCAGTGTCTCTGGTCAGTATCTCTGGTCAGTATCTCTGGTCAGTGTCTCTGGTCAGTATCTCTGGTCAGTATCTCTGGTCAGTATCTCTGGTCAGTATCTCTGGTCAGTATCTCTGGTCAGTATCTCTGGTCAGTATCTCTGGTCAGTATCTCTGGTCAGTGTCTCTGGTCAGTATCTCTGGTCAGTATCTCTGGTCAGTATCTCTGGTCAGTGTCTCTGTTCAGTATCTCTGGTCAGTATCTCTGGTCAGTATCTCTGGTCAGTATCTCTGGTCAGTGTCTCTGGTCAGTATCTCTGGTCAGTATCTCTGGTCAGTATCTCTGGTCAGTGTCTCTGGTCAGTATATCTGGTCAGTATCTCTGGTCAGTATCTCTGGTCAGTATCTCTGGTCAGTGTCTCTGGTCAGTATCTCTGGTCAGTATATCTGGTCAGTATCTCTGGCCAGTGTCTCTGGTCAGTATATCTGGTCAGTATCTCTGGCCAGTGTCTCTGGTCAGTATCTCTGGTCAGTATCTCTGGTCAGTGTCTCTGGTCAGTATCTCTGGTCAGTATCTCTGGTCAGTGTCTCTGGTCAGTATCTCTGGTCAGTATCTCTGGCCAGTGTCTCTGGTCAGTATCTCTGGTCAGTGTCTCTGGTCAGTGTCTCTGGTCAGTATCTCTGGTCAGTATATCTGGTCAGTATCTCTGGCCAGTATCTCTGGTCAGTATCTCTGGTCAGTGTCTCTGGTCAGTGTCTCTGGTCAGTATCTCTGGTCAGTATCTCTGGTCAGTATCTCTGGTCAGTATCTCTGGTCAGTATCTCTGGTCAGTATCTCTGGTCAGTATCTCTGGTCAGTATCTCTGGTCAGTATCTCTGGTCAGTATCTCTGGTCAGTGTCTCTGGTCAGTATCTCTGGTCAGTATCTCTGGTCAGTATCTCTGGTCAGTATCTCTGGTCAGTATCTCTGGTCAGTATCTCTGGCCAGTGTCTCTGGTCAGTATCTCTGGTCAGTATCTCTGGTCAGTGTCTCTGGTCAGTATCTCTGGTCAGTATCTCTGGTCAGTGTCTCTGGTCAGTATCTCTGGTCAGTGTCTCTGGTCAGTATCTCTGGTCAGTATCTCTGGTCAGTATCTCTGGTCAGTGTCTCTGTTCAGTATCTCTGGTCAGTATCTCTGGTCAGTATCTCTGGTCAGTATCTCTGGTCAGTATCTCTGGTCAGTGTCTCTGGTCAGTATCTCTGGTCAGTGTCTCTGTTCAGTATCTCTGGTCAGTATCTCTGGTCAGTGTCTCTGGTCAGTATCTCTGGTCAGTGTCTCTGGTCAGTATCTCTGGTCAGTATCTCTGGTCAGTGTCTCTGGTCAGTGTCTCTGGTCAGTATCTCTGGTCAGTATCTCTGGTCAGTATCTCTGGTCAGTATCTCTGGTCAGTATCTCTAGTCAGTGTCTCTGTTCAGTATCTCTGGTCAGTATCTCTGGTCAGTGTCTCTGGTCAGTATCTCTGGTCAGTGTCTCTGGTCAGTATCTCTGGTCAGTATCTCTGGTCAGTATCTCTGGTCAGTGTCTCTGTTCAGTATCTCTGGTCAGTATCTCTGGTCAGTGTCTCTGGTCAGTATCTCTGGTCAGTATCTCTGGTCAGTATCTCTGGTCAGTATCTCTGGTCAGTGTCTCTGTTCAGTATCTCTGGTCAGTATCTCTGGTCAGTGTCTCTGGTCAGTATCTCTGGTCAGTATCTCTGGCCAGTGTCTCTGGTCAGTATCTCTGGTCAGTATCTCTGGTCAGTATCTCTGGTCAGTATCTCTGGTCAGTGTCTCTGTTCAGTATCTCTGGTCAGTATCTCTGGTCAGTGTCTCTGGTCAGTATCTCTGGTCAGTATCTCTGGTCAGTATCTCTGGTCAGTGTCTCTGTTCAGTATCTCTGGTCAGTGTCTCTGGTCAGTGTCTCTGGTCAGTATATCTGGTCAGTATCTCTGGTCAGTATCTCTGGTCAGTATCTCTGGTCAGTATCTCTGGTCAGTGTCTCTGTTCAGTATCTCTGGTCAGTATCTCTGGTCAGTGTCTCTGGTCAGTATATCTGGTCAGTATCTCTGGCCAGTGTCTCTGGTCAGTATCTCTGGTCAGTATCTCTGGTCAGTATCTCTGGTCAGTGTCTCTGTTCAGTATCTCTGGTCAGTATCTCTGGTCAGTGTCTCTGGTCAGTATCTCTGGTCAGTATCTCTGGTCAGTATCTCTGGTCAGTGTCTCTGTTCAGTATCTCTGGTCAGTGTCTCTGGTCAGTGTCTCTGGTCAGTATATCTGGTCAGTATCTCTGGTCAGTATCTCTGGTCAGTATCTCTGGTCAGTATCTCTGGTCAGTGTCTCTGTTCAGTATCTCTGGTCAGTATCTCTGGTCAGTGTCTCTGGTCAGTATATCTGGTCAGTATCTCTGGCCAGTGTCTCTGGTCAGTATCTCTGGTCAGTATCTCTGGTCAGTATCTCTGGTCAGTATCTCTGGTCAGTGTCTCTGTTCAGTATCTCTGGTCAGTATCTCTGGTCAGTGTCTCTGGTCAGTATCTCTGGTCAGTATCTCTGGTCAGTATCTCTGGTCAGTGTCTCTGTTCAGTATCTCTGGTCAGTGTCTCTGGTCAGTGTCTCTGGTCAGTATATCTGGTCAGTATCTCTGGTCAGTATCTCTGGTCAGTATCTCTGGTCAGTATCTCTGGTCAGTGTCTCTGGTCAGTATCTCTGGTCAGTATTTCTCTCATTCTTTCAGCAAACCCCACAGCTTCCTTCCTCCTATACTCACATCTTTCTACAGTCCACGGCCATTTGGGCCCCCAGACGAATGCGGTTGGCCTGGTGTGTGAAGACAGCTCGCCTCTTCAGTGTGAGCAGCAGGTGGAGATAGTGCAGGTAGAGCTGCTCACAGACGCGCAGTACTTCTCCAATCGTTTGGCTGTGGAGCTGCTTGTTCTCTTCCTGGCTCAGCGTAGGGTCAGTCCTGAACCGATTCACCTCACACCAGATCCGACCCAATTCAGGAGTTATCACTGACATCTTAGTTTGGGGAAAAGGTTTTACAGTGTGTGTGTGTTTGTAGATTATTAATAGTCAGATACTACTATTTTGCATTTGTTTTGAATATAATACTGTTTTTCATTTCAATAATAATATAATTGTAATAATTTGAATGAAAAGTTCAATCTTTTAAAAGTAGAACATGTATTTCATAATATCTTAGTGTTTGTTAAGTCCCCCTTTATTGACAACCTGTATGGACTCCACAAGTTTGTGCAAAACCTTACATACGATCCCTCATCTCAGCATGATTGGACAACATTCCAAAGGGCTTCTTGTAATTTTCAATTGTCCCAATAAATGTTTGATGTGGTCTCAAACTTTCAATGCTTATTGACTGATTGAGATGAGTAGTAATAATTGGGTGGCGCAACGAGGCAAGATTCATTGCAACTGCAAGACCTAGACATATACTTGGTATCTGAACACCAACATTTTTGTAATATTTGTTAACTTTTTCTACCACAGTTTGGACAATACATTGCAGCTTGTGTATCTGTTTGTGGATATCTGTGTGTTTACTATATATGTACTGTAGGTGTATTCAAATATTGACTGACCAGTGTGTGCTGGTCCTCCAAAGTGGTTGAGAGGAGAGCAGTCTGCTCCTTGACCTTGAGGAGGAGCTGCTCACACAGGCCTTCCAGGGAGGTGGGGGGGGCCTCGGACATGGACGATTCAGACCTGTCTTCCTGAAACATGTCTGGGACATAAACAGGCTTTATCTTTTTTCTTAAAAAAAACACTTAAAAAAAACAGACGAGTAAATCCAGACCATATTCTTCTCCATATGTTCTATAACTGTTTTTAAGACCCATGTTTGTGACTATGATATTGAACGTATGAGATTGAATTTAACCATAATTTAGCCCTTCACAAACCCGGTCCCCATCACAATCTGAACCACACCTGTATTCTTCTCTCCATCCAGGATGGGGTAAATCAACAGGGACAGTGGACACAGGATACTGTCGTACTTCTGCTGGAGCTTCTGGTTGCACGCTGACATCTGGTCCATGGAGAGGGGCTGGTCCTGACATTGTGACACTGACCGATGGCCATCTGCCCCTCCAGAGAACCTGCCCGCCGCTCTCATCGTGCAACTCTGGTCCCGTCACATTCGAAATGGAAATCTAGCCTTTACCCTAATAAATTATTAAATTAATGCAACACAAAAAATACAACGATTTTAAGAGGTCCTACACCACTCATAATCTGTCAGCATCCATGCAAAAATACACTGAAGGGGAAAATAGTCATATTGCTTACTTTATAGATAATTTAGCTATTTAACGTAACTTTTTGGGTCAAAGAAGTTAAATCACACAGTTGTATGTTACGGATATAGCTGGGCAACTGGAGTTAGATTATAATGAGTGCTAGGCTAGCATTATATCATCTAAAGTTATAAAACGAGCTATTTATATAAGCTCATATTTTACTAACTTTAAAACAATTAAACCAACTCACACGAAACGTCTTGTTTTTGGACGTTATGCGGAACAGATCATATGAAGCAGCTCGTGAAGAGGTGCCGCCCCCAGACAGGAAGCGTTGCTTGGAAACGGAATCCTTTAGGCTTCTCTACAGTCCAGGTTCATGAAACAAATCAGAATCCAACAACTTGAGACACAGACTCATGTTAACACGGGTAAACCCTGACCAAGTTAGTCTAACAGACACAGACCCATGTTAACACGGGTAAACCCTGACCAAGTTAGTCTAACAGACACAGACCCATGTTAACACGGGTAAACCCTGACCAAGTTAGTCTAACAGACACAGACCCATGTTAACACGGGTAAACCCTGACCAAGTTAGTCTAACAGACACAGACCCATGTTAACACGGGTAAACCCTGACCAAGTTAGTCTAACAGACATAGACCCATGTTAACACGGGTAAACCCTGACCAAGTTAGTCTAACAGACACAGACCCATGTTAACACGGGTGAACCCTGACCAAGTTAGTCTAACAGACACAGACCCATGTTAACACGGGTGAACCCTGACCAAGTTAGTCTAACAGACTGGATCATGGCGCTGACTGTTTAGTGGCGATGATTACAACTTTGTTGCTGAAATTGGAGGAATACTCAGGCCCTCTGCTGAACAGCATGGTTATATATTTCACACTGTACTGTATAAAAATCATACATTTAAACATATGTTGGGACTAGGGTATTGAAATTGAACGGTTGTGTTTAACCAACCGTAAGTATTCACAAGCAAGCCATGACATTTTTTTCCATCTGTAGATTGAACTCCGTTAGTGGGGACGATCCATTACGGAATTTACAAGCAATGTACCAGAACAGATATATATATATTTGTAAGTTTTTTTTGTACTGTACTCTAAAGGTTAACAATCATTAACTTTCTCATTTAGTAAATGTCAAGTGGATGAAAATTTGTTTTTAGCGGAATGTTAGAAAAGTGGTATGCCAAAACAATATATATTTATATATAGTAGTACCAGCTTTGATAACATAATGGACCATGTCAGCAATGTTAGCTGTTAAAATGTTGATAATTTGCCATACTTATAAATAAAGATTTTTATGAAAACAGTACACATGTACACAGCCACCTGGTTTATAGTTTATTGGATTATAGATGCATTACATATAAGGAAGACATCAAAACATTCTCCATGAATTCAAGTAAGCTTGCATTAATCAATACAGCATGTTATCAATTAAAATCTCTCCCATTCTTATTATAGGATTTACACACAAATAAAAGACTTGTGTTTGCTGTTTAGAACATGTTTTACAGGACTGCTTCAAGTATTTAAGCAAGGGTTTAAGATAATTTTCCATATTCTGAAACAATACAATTCAAGGAACAGTACTAAATAAGTAACATGAATGTACGCAATTGAAGAAAAGGTACGCAATTGAAGAAAAGAAATCCTTCCCCAGGTCAAGGATCAAAATGTCCCTAAATATCCCCCTTTTTATTTATTTTTTACATTAAATCGATAATTATGATTAAACCAAACAGTACATATCCAATGACAAATGCATCACAGGACAAAACTAAAACATTTAGTTCTCAAATAGATGCCTAAACTACAAGCGATACCATCATGGTTCTGTTCTTGTGTTCGCCCCTGCATGTAACAGTACTAAATTTTTGAAGCATAAAGATGACATTTTCTTCGATAAAATGGGACATGTTTATATAAATATATTCTTTATGCAAGTATGCAAAGAAGAGATAAAGCATTTTTATTCATCTTTCTAAGGAGTTGTACAATATTTGTTGACCAGTAGTCAATGACCACCAAGTATTTCCTAAATAGACTATACATAAAACTATGACAAACACTCTTTATAAACCCTTAATAAGCTTAACAGGTCTCTGTGGAAAACACCCATGTAAGTTAACACCCATAAGCAATGTATGAAGACAAACAGATCATTTGATTGGCAAATGGCTGATGGCTGCGTCACAAATGCACCATACTAAGTCTGACTGAAATATATATATAAACATACTTTGTGACAGTAGCAGTTAGCATTCAGCCCTTTCTAGTCAAATGTCCTCCAAAATAATAGGAGAAGAGATGCCAAATCAGAGGGAAATGGGGATTTACTATACAAGGGTAACTAGACCTATGAGAACTTCTTAGTCTCACACTGTGTTCAGCACATTGAGTAGAGTCTATTTTCACTAAAGACATTACCAAGCACATATTGAATTGTACTTTATAGGGAGAAACCATTGGGCTAGATTTATATTTTTTTATTTTATTTTAAGCACCGCTTTCTTTGCATTGTTCCAAAGCTCCAGAGAAATGTGCAGCTAAGACAGCTATGTTACCTAAAGCTCTGAGATTAGCTGATTAGCATACCTCCTTCCTCCCCAGCACACCTCCTTCCTCCCTAGCACACCTCCTTCCTCCCTAACACACCTCCTTCCTCCCAAACACACCTCCTTCCTCCCTAGCACACCTCCTTCCTCCCTAACACACCTCCTTCCTCCCTAGCACACCTCCTTCCTCCCTAGCACGCCTCCTTCCTCCCTAGCACGCCTCTTTCCTCCCTAGCACACCTCCTTCCTCCCTAGCACACCTCCTTCCTCCCTAACACACCTCCTTCCTCCCTAGCACACCTCCTTCCTCAATAGCACGCCTCCTTCCTCCCTAGCACGCCTCCTTCCTCCCTAGCACGCCTCTTTCCTCCCTTGCACAACTCCTTCCTCCCTAGCACACCTCCCCTCCAACAACTCAAATATGACGTTCTAGCTGGACGTCACAGGTCTCTGAGGCGGGTCCTGAGGAGCCTGTGGTGAGGTGGTGCTGAAGAGCAGGCTCTTGAGGATGCCTGTGTAGAAAGGACCGTACACTTGCTTGTTGTAGTTCACCAAGCAAACAAACGAGACTCCTAAAGCAGTAAGCTCAGGCTCGACAGCCGATAGGCCCGTCGGAACTGGGGGTGGGTTCACGTTGGAGTCTGGCGTGGACAGGAACAACTGGAGGTATTCTTGGACACGCCCCTCTAGAGGAAAAAGGAGAAAAATAAATAGTTCAGAATGAGTTTGAATAGAGTAAGGGGAAATGTGTTTGATCCCCTGCTGATTAAGTACATTTGCCCAGTGACGTGATGAAATGATCAGTCTATAAATGTAATGGTAGGTTTATTTGAACAGTGAGAGAATAACCCCAAAAAATAAAAAACAATTTATATCAACAATTTTATACATAGATTTGCATTTTAAATATTTGACCCCTCTGCAAAACATGACTTGGTATTTGAGGTAAGATATTTCTGTTAGTTGGCCAACAGCTGCTCACACATCTCAGGAAGGATTTAGTCTCATCTTCTCCAAGTCATTAAGGTTTTAATGCTGACATTTGGCAAATCTTCATCTTCCTCCACAGACTTTTAATGGGATTAAGTTCTGGAGACTGGCTTGGCCTCTCCAGGACTTTAATGTGCGTCTTCTTGAGCAACTCCTTTGTTGTCTTGGCCATGTGTTTTTGATCATTGTCATGTTGGACCACAACTATTTTCAATGCCCTGGCTGAGGGAAGGAGGTTCTCATTCAAGATTTGTTAGTACCATTGTCTCTTTGATGCGATGAAGTGGACTTGTCCTCTTAAATAAACACCCTCGAAGCATAATGTTTCCACCTCTGTATTTGATGGTGAGGAAGGTGTTCTTGGGGTCGTAAGCAGAATTCCTCCTCCTCCAAACATGCAGAGTTGAGTTGTTGCCAAAGTCCTCAATATTGGTCACATATGACCTCAACGCTTCACCCAGTTCTCCTCTGATTCATTCCCATTTTCATTGGCCAACTTCAGACCGGCCTGTACATGTGCCATGGGACCGTGCTGGAAGATTTCAGTCCTCAGTTCCAGTCCACAACATCATGGTTTCCTTGGTGACCATGGTCCCAGCTGCCTTGAGATCATTGATAAGATCCTCCTTCTGTAGTTCTGGGCTGTTCGCTCACTGTTCTCATGATCATAGCAGCTCCACAAGGTGAGATCTTCCATGGAGCCCCAAACTGGGGGAGGTTAACAGTTCTTCTGTGTTTATCATTTGCGAATAATCGTACCCATGGTGTCACCTTCTCACCAAGCTGCTTGGCAATGGTTTTGTATCCCATTCCGGCCTTCAGTATGTCTACAATCTGGTCCCTGCCATCTTTGATCAGCTCTTTAGTCTTGGCCACGATGGAGAGTTTGGAATCTGCTTGATTGATAGATTCTGTGGACAGGTGTCTTTTACATTGGTAACTAATTAATATAAGGCTTGTTCTGATTGAGATGGGGTCAAATAGTTATTTCACTCAATAATATGCAAATGAATATTTAAACGTTTTGAATTAATAAACAAACCACCGATTAAAAATATAGACTGATCATGTGGGCAAATGAACAACATCAGCAGGGGGTCCTACCCCCCCCCCCCCCCTCACTGTATAGTGCGGGATGACAGTTTTGTGTTGATCACACCAAATACATCTCCAGCCGACTGAGTACATGTCAGGTTCCCAGGGTGCGATGCTCACCCACAAGCGTGCGGATGGGGTTGCTCTCCTGAGTTAGGGCACAGATCTGGCCCCTGAGGGTGGTCTGCAGGGGCTCCGGCAGGGGCAGCTGTGTCCTCTGAGTCAGAGACTTGTTGAGCTCACTGCAGATCTGCCCACTCACACCCTCCAGAGCCTCCTCCAGATTGAAATGACTGCAGGAAGATTCATTGTGAAAATAAAATGGAGAGGATGTTAGTTACTCAATGGACATGAGCCAGACCAACAATGGAACGTTATACGTTCTTTTTATATGACAAAGATCAACTTGTTGATCCCGAGGGATCCATGCTGCTGTTGATGGCAAATACTTAATAGGGAGTCATGTGGTGCAGTCAGTTATGGTATCTGGTTAGTAATCAGAAGGTCCCTGGTTTGAACCAAGGCTGTGTCAACATGTGTTGTGTCCTTGGGCAGAGCACTTCACCCTACTTGCCTCAGGGGGAATGTCCCTGTACTTACTGTAAGTGTCTGTGTACATAAAAGCGTGTGTGTGTGCATTACAGTGTCTACGAAGTACTATGCGTGTGTATTAGTCTGTGTCGCGTGTATGTATTCAAACACGTGACATACTCCAGCGTGTGAGTGTGTGTGCGGGTGAGTGTGTGTGCGGGTGAGTGTGTGCGTGCGGGTGAGTGTGTGTGCGGGTGAGTGTGTGTGCGGGTGAGTGTGTGCGTGCGGGTGAGTGTGTGTGCGGGTGAGTGTGTGTGCGGGTGAGTGTGTGTGCGGGTGAGTGTGTGTGCGGGTGAGTGTGTGTGCGGGTGAGTGTGTGCGTGCGGGTGAGTGTGTGTGCGGGTGAGTGTGTGTGCGGGTGAGTGTGTGTGCGGGTGAGTGTGTGTGTGGGTGAGTGTGTGCGTGCGGGTGAGTGTGTGTGCGGGTGAGTGTGTGTGCGGGTGAGTGTGTGTGCGGGTGAGTGTGTGCGTGCGGGTGAGTGTGTGTGCGGGTGAGTGTGTGTGCGGGTGAGTGTGTGTGCGGGTGAGTGTGTGTGCGGGTGAGTGTGTGCGTGCGGGTGAGTGTGTGTGCGGGTGAGTGTGTGTGCGGGTGAGTGTGTGTGCGTGAGCTCACAGGCTGTGCATGCCCTCCAGCAGCACGCTGGTCATCCTCTTGAGACGGTCGGCCAAGGCGGGCAGGCCGGAGATGGCCCCGCCCACAGCGCTGTAGACGATGAGCAGCACCGAGGCCACGGCCTGCAGCAGCTGGAGCCGGCGCTGGAGCTCTCTTAAACGGACCTCATCCGTCACCAGCGTCTGGAGGGAGAGGGGGAGAGGGGGGTGTTGGAGTTTGGGGGGATTTCTGTGTCTGTGAGTGAATCACACCCAGGAGATTCAACTGCTCTAAAGCACAGAAGGTGTTCATGGAGAGTCGTGTGCAGCTATAGTCAGGAAACGACCTGAATCCGGACTTATAACTTTAACTGGTGAACTTTCAGGCAGTTTCAGTACCGCTTTAGAAACCTATTGAACTGAACATCCGATATCTACAGCTGAAGATTCTGGAAAAAGTTAGCCAATGGCTAGGAGTGCTGTAGGATAATGTGTCACACAGACAGATGCTGCTTTTGATAAATACTCGTGCATACAGACCTCAGGCAGTGGACTGATTTGGTAGTTCCAGAACAGGGTACGGATGAACCCAGTGTTGAGGACCAGGAGCGGTCCAGGCAGGGCCTTCCCTCCCTTCCCCTGGCTGCTGGTCTGGGGGGTGGGAGGCATGGACAACATCGCCTCCTCCAGGGCCGACTTGATCCAGGAAGTGGTATGGTCCAACGCACCTGCCAACATGGGATGCATTATTTACATGGTAGCCAGGCAGGGTTGTATGCAAACTAAGACCACTTGTTAGTGAAGGGGCCATCAATCAAAGATATTCAAACGTGTAACTGCCTTCTCTGATAGTAGCGGTGTACAATAGAATGAGACCTTTCTTTCATCAATAACCCCAAGTGCACAAAACACCAAATGCCAGCCTTTAATTTAACCATTAACAAATCAACATATATGTATTCAAAAAAACTGTTCAACAATGAATGGCCTGTCTAAAATCCTAGTGGTAGCCAGGGTGAAAACAAGTACACTGTGATAGCTGATATGGGAAGAGTCACTGGTAAAATGGAATCAGAGGAGGTGACTACCACATGCAAATCTTTTCATTTTATTCTATCTATCTTCCTTTTATACTTAAGATTGTTAAAAAAGGTTCGTTTATCAAACTTTTTTAAAAATTGAAGTCCCGTATATGTTCATTTTTTGCACCAACGTGCCACAGTAAATTCTGCGTTTGTGCAACTTGCATGGCAAATAAAACCCATTCTAATTCTGATGTACATCATCAAGAGAGCCTTGAAGACATTGTACAATTCAAGTTCTCTCTCAAACCCATATTTGCTCTCATTCTCCTCATCCTAGTCGCATCATCGTGTTTCCTTTCAGATTAGCTCGACTCACTGGGCGTCTTGTCCAGAATCTTCTGGAACTTGGCCCTCTCAAACTCCACAGACTGCTTCTGCAGCTCAGGCCTCAAGTTCTGAATGGTGAAGTTCACCATGTCCATCTTCATGAGGTCCAGCACATGGAAGATGTCCCTGTGGCAAAATAACAAGCACAGCATATTCTGTGATCTGTCAACCCATGTTCTCCATCTTTAATCTCCCAACAGAAGCATAGAAAACCTTTCTTTAAAAAAACAAATTACAGTGAATTAACAGCTTGCATTATACGAAAAGATTCCATTGTAATAATAAATGTTAAATACACACAAGTTGTGGATAGTCTAATTGATCATCGCACAACATTCATAATAATGTAATACAATTCTAAATAAGACATTAAAAGATGACCACACCTGACAACTGAATAAGAAAAGTCTGCCACATGGACAAACCTGCTGACCTGAACATCTTAACGATGTTAGCTGAGCCTTCTTGGAGCTTTTTGATCTTGTCGTCTCTGATGGGAGCGCAGAGCTTCCCCATGATGCTGATGATATAGGAAGCCAGGCTCTGGATGTCCACCAGCTCCTTATCTGCCTGCTGACGAATAAGCTCCATGTCCAAAACCTCCAGTATTTGTGTTCGCAACCGATTGGCTCCCGGGTTCAGGAACGACAGCAGGATCTGTTCCAGGTGAAAATTTAGAAATGATATTGGATGACCATCTCAAAATAATCGTCAAAAATAACAATGTTTTTAGTGCAGGGGAATTTTCATTTCAAGGGCAAAGGAGTTTTGATGGCAATCGAGCCGAAAATCTGTTTCTTTGACCATGGATCTGTGACTCACCTCTCGAATCTCCTCCAGAAGTCTGATGGCGTGCTCGTATTCTGGAGGCTCGTCATTGAGCTCAGCTTCCAGACTGTCCCAGAACGCCTTGTGAACCATGTCTCTGACTCGCTTCTCCAAACTGGAAAACAAGAACAGCAAAGCAGCCCCAAAAATAGTTACCTCAGCAAAAAAATCTATGGAAAACATCCCCAATCAATCTCCTGACACCTTCAACTAAACATGACATTTACATTGGTTCATTTAGCAGAAGCTTGTATCCAAAGCGACTTCAAAGAGAGAGCTTTACACAAGAGCATCGGTCACTGATCATAACAACGAAATAGCCCCAAAGATTGCAAGTGGCCAAATTATGAAGCACACATTTTTGGAAACCAAACAAGGGTGTCGGGCTAGTAATAAGAGGGGCCCTGGTTCGAACCCCGGCTGTGTCAACGTGACCTTGTGTCCTTGGGCAAGGCACTTCACCCTACTTGCCTCAGGTGGAATGTCCCTGTACTTGCTGTAAATCGCTCTGGATAAGAGCTTCTGCTAAATGACTAAATGTAAATAACATGAACCTCCAACATGCAGTAGTGTACCTGTAGGAAAGCAAGTAATAATAACATATCTCACAGCGAGTACAAGAATTTGAACAGAGAATAACATTCCCCTTCTCCAAGGAGCAGCAGATAGCGTCTGACCATCAGACTAACAAATGAAAGGGATCTCATAGTAACCAGTACCTGTTCTCTGGCAAGTTTGGCTGCTCCACTTGGAAATTGCGGTTGACAATAATCTCATGGGCCAGGGTTAGGTTGGACAGGTCCCGTGCTGAGGTCATGACCTCGTCAAGCGTTATGGTTTTTGGCGGGCTGGCTACATTGACAAGATGTGTAGGGAAACACTGTTACACGTGTTTGTGGGGGTTGAAGAGCAATATATGAATTCCCACCATGACTTTGGGATATAGGTTGAGCAATTAAAGGTTCTTTAGCACTTTTTTTCCATTTAGTGTCCATTGAGAATGAAGAACTGTTTAAATGCAAGGTAAATTACACATTTGGGAAATAAATACCAGTTTGGCAACAACAAAATAACAGTTTGAAGTGAACTACTTAAATTGTTTGGGGCGGTGGAGTGAACTTTAGAGATATAGAGGTGGCGCACTTACTGGAAGGGGAACTGCACTTGCTGGAGCCGTCGCTGGTGAAGCTCCTTCTGGAACAGTCCAGGTCGCTGGCTGAGTTGCTGCTGTCACAACGGCCGGACATTGACTCTCCATCGCTCCCCTGGTCCTCGCTGGCAGCGGTGGAGGTGGAGGTCGGTCTCTCGTTGTTGAGGGGCATGGTGGGATACTGCTGAAGATAGAACATGCATTGCTTAGCTGTATTAAATTTTTCAGAGACTTTAGAAGTAAATGGGAGTCAAGAGGCTGAGTGGTGAGAGAATCAGTCTAGTAATCAGAAGGTTGCGAGTTCAAACCCTGCTGTGCCAACATGACGTTGTGTCCTTGGGCAAGCACTTCACCCTACTTGCCTCAGGGGGAATGTCCCTGTACTTGCTGTTTGTCACTCTGGATAAGAACGTCTGCTAAATGCCTAAACGTAAAAGTAAGTAAATAAGAGACATGGGGACAGTAGAGATTAGTTTTTCTCTAAATTTCTATTTACACTTTAGGGGGGGGGTCAGTCATAAATTGTAAAATGGAGGCATCTGAAGTATAAGACACACTTCAAGCTATCGGAAACACAGTGGTTTTGGTCTAAGTCTAGTACATTATATTTAGGACTATGCCTAGCCGAGTTTCAGTCATTTAAAAAATCAATTTGTTTGCCTAAACTTCTGAATATTGTGAGTTAATAATATAGCCCTCTTGTAACTGACACCCTCAAATCATTTTACAATTTTACCTGAGCTGATGACCAAAAAACCCACAGATATGAGGCATTTATATATATATATATAAGGCAAGATATCCTCAAAATACTTAAGTGTTTAACAATATTCCCTCCTTGCAGGATAGTTAATCTCATGACCGTTTAAACTCAAATTTACTTTTTGTGTGTGTGGGGGGGGGGGGGGGGGTCCCTTTGAGGTGAGGTTGCTAAGGAAACCACTAGGTACAACAAAACATCACAGGCTATTAACAATTGGTGAGCCAGTGACCATGGAAACACGTGATAATAGGTCTGTTTGCAGCAACTCAAAGTATCAACAACAGCACAGCGGCCATGCACGCATCCAATCAGTTTCAAATGATCTAGCTTCAGTTAAGTTAACCTGAGAGAGGGGCACGGCCATCAGCAAAACAGCTCCGTCCTCCTGGGCCTAGAAGCCTGCTGACTTTAACACAGGGGACAATAAGACCCTGTTCTCTGCATGGATCAGATGAGTCTCCGTGGTAACTTAATAACACTGCATAGATCTGTTGACAAGACCTCCTGGCTAAGACCAACAAATTGTGGGTCACGATCAACTCTGTTTTTAACATTTGCTGTCACACACACTTTCTGCCTTAAAAAACATTCAACTGAAATGGGGAGCAGTCTGCAGTCTCTGTCAGCATGGAGTTCTGGGCCCTCCTGCTTGTTGGGTGGTGCAAGGGTACCATGTCATCACAGTATGTTTCTAATAATGGCACCCCAACCCCCACCCTTCACAGTCACATTTGTGTCATTGTATCACTGGTGGGACTTGACAGATGGTGTTCCTATTAGACAGCATGCCATGGTTACAGCCTAATCTCTGGTGACATGTCCAGTCTAAATACTCATTCAACTGATTAAGAAGCAATGTAATGCAGCGGCATTGGGACTTGACATTGGTTGGTTAAGTGTTCACATTAGTGTTCACTAGGATGGCCATCCCGAAGCCTGAATATTTAAGAGAAATAAAATGTGGATTTAGAAACTGGGCTGTGGGTAGATTCTTAGCTTTCCATTTTGGTATGATTGTGTCTATACAGCCCTCCCTACCAGACCTGTTAGAACAGGGAGACGATCTCAGCTGTGCACAAGGACACACGCACACACACACGCGCGCGCGCACACACATCCACAGGCGCGTCACTGATCTGTACACGTGACCCGAGCAAGTATAGCACCAAAACAAGACATGATGAGTTCTGCTCGGAGTAACAATACTCTGTATCGCATGAAGGTTATAAACTAACACTGCTGCATGTGTTCACTTTAATGTTCATACACGATGACGTTATTTTATACACTCGTGCCTCGGCAATGATTAAACAGCTGACAGTCAACAGAAACATCTACTCCTCCCCCCATAACCAAAACAAACAACTGCATCCTAATACTAGGAATCAAATGGACTGAACCTACGAAATAACATTTGATGTGTTTTTGGGTACTGCTCGTTAACGTTTGCAAACCAGGTGGATGTATTAAGTATATTAAGATTTGCCAGCAACTAAGTGGATTATAGGAACGTGCTCATGATCACGTCTTTTTTAACACAGATATACAGCGAGTTTTACCTCCATGTTTTTAGGTGACTATTGCAACATAGTTTGGCTCTCCCCCCCAAAAAAGTATGAAACGTTGAAAAGAGTCCTTACCAAGCTAAGTTATTTACCTTGATTAAATCTCTGTCCAAAGAGACTTGGTGATAGGCGAAAAAAACTGTTGTTCGTGTGTTTAATGATCTAGATCCCAGTTCTCTTCTGTTTAAAGGTCCTCACCTCTTCTAGTACAGCTGGGCTAGACCATTTAAAAGAAGGGGATGTGGTATGTTTCAAACAGCAAGTATGTTTTAATATTTTATACAAAATGAAATAGAACAAGTTATGTACGTGTTCATATACTTTATTATATCAACAGCCTTTAAGTAGAGTGTATATAATGTAGTATGTTAAAATAATTAAACAATGTTAGGAAACCTCTCCCCCAGCTGTACTAACCGAGTCCACTGTTCCGCATGCTGTTCCTACTTCTTTGTTTACGGATATGACGTAACGTGACTTGAAACAGTAAAATAGATAAGAAAGTGAGTTATTTGCACGAAAGCAAAAATAACAGGACACCTACTTCAAAATTAGTTTGGGTTAAATAAACGGACCCAGTAAACATTAAACTGTTGATCACATCCAATATGCAAACACATCAAATCAGCCCTTTGATTTCCTCCCTGAAATCAAATGTTTTCAAGTGCTGTGGCCTATTACGACATACCTTTAGAAAGTTCAAATTGATGTTTTCATAAGTTGGTTTGAACTAAAATAGAATGCTATGGATATATGAAATAGGCCTCAGCTTTGACAAAATGGGACTCCACCTAGAATTGGTGTTAACTGACATAACGTTGCATAACATGACGTTTTCATTAGCAATCAACACCCCACCCCCAAGTCAATCCCACTGCACAAGACACTTTGATCCCTGGATCACTTTGACCAATTGCACAACTGTGTACATACTCCACCCCCACCCCCCGTAGTATATAGTAATTCTCACCCTAATACCTCTTACACTTTTGCACTTTTTATAGTTTTTATATACCCCTTTCCATGTAAAGACATTGCCTACTTGTTACTTTTTATGTTTAATCTTTATTTAAATCCCGTACATATTCTGTTTGCTCCATCCTGCCCAAGTAAAGTCCGTGTTTGTGTAAATTGCATGTCAAATAAAAACGGACTCTGATTCTGATAACCATATAAATAACCATAACAATATTGGAGTTTTCAGACATTATTCATCCATCTTTGCCTTTGCTCCAGAAGAACATGTAAACAATCTACAATGACGCCTTAACATGCCAAGATGAATCATGCCAGGCGCCTAAACTATTCATTACACAATTGTAAAATATGCGTTAAAATGTATGTATGTATGTGAAACCGTTTTTAAACAGCATAACAGTCTACTGTAGAATATCAAGCCTTTTCTCTGTGAGCCTCATTCAGCCCTGATCAGCAACCCGCTGATGTTTGTGCTCGTGCCCTGTTCGTACCCGCGAGCACATTTCCAGTCAACCTTTCTTGACGTAAGCAAATAAAAGGACTGCTATTTTTGACGCATTTTGGATTGGTTTTGTAGCCAGGATCGAAAATAGAACAAAAAAGGAGGAGATAATTTAGGATGTGTTGACAGACTGACTGCCAACCGGAAAAGCAATACAACCTACATCCACCAGGGCTGAAGCCCAGGATCATGGGACTGTTACACTAAATATAATACACCAAATTTAATACACTAAATAGACTAAATTGATTTTAACCCATTATTTGTCACCGTAAGAGATACATTCCAAGACATCGCTATTTTCATATTTTCACCAGTAATCAACTCAGTCCCCACTGACGTCATCATGTCAGTCACGTGGTAATTGCCGCATGTAAACAGCCGAATTCGAGCCGTGTTTATAAAGTGTCTTGACTAAGCATATTGATATATACACACTAACTATCAGTTTAAATATTATCATGGCGGTCGAAACAGCCAGACCCTACATATTTGGAGATATAGGTACGTATGAGCAAGCATTACATTGTAACAATCGCAGGCAGGTGGCTCAGTGGTTAAGGCGCTCGATTTGTGATCGTGAAGTTGTGAGTTCGAATCCAGAGTGTGGCTGCATGGTGTTGTGTCCTTAGACATGACTCTGCACCCTACTTGTCTCTGGTGTAATGTACCTTTACTGTCATGTTAAATGTCAATATGCATAATTTATCTTTTCCGCGAGCCTAGCTTTTCGTTTCCATTTATTCATTTATCAGACGCTCTGATCCAGAGTGACTTACAGCA
The DNA here is from genome assembly GCA_030340685.1 of Protosalanx chinensis. Taxonomy (NCBI): domain Eukaryota; kingdom Metazoa; phylum Chordata; class Actinopteri; order Osmeriformes; family Salangidae; genus Protosalanx; species Protosalanx chinensis. Next base: position 10,186,558 of record CM059335.1, read on the forward strand.
AGTACAGGGACATTCCCCCCCTACCCAAGGACACAGCGTCATTTGGCACGACCGGGAATCGAACCGGCAACATTCTGATGACTAGCCCGATTCCTTAACCGCTCAGTCACCGTATTTCCCACTTTTCATGCATAAACCCGTATTGATGATCCAGATGGTTTGCCTGTGCAATTCTATGCACTTTATTTGCTGTCAGTTAACAGCGGCACTGCTTCCCTCCTGCTGTTCTCAGGGTGCTGGTCAGAGAGAACGGAGGTGCATGAGGCTGCTTCGCAGGGCGCGGTGTCTCAGTTGAGACAGCTGATCCAGAATGGAGCCTCGGTCAACATAGTGGCTGTAGACTCCATCACCCCCCTTCATGAGGCCTGCGTCCGGGGGCAGACTCAGTGCGTCAGACTGCTTCTGGATGCTGGGGCACAGGTGAGGTGACAACCAAGTGACAGACCACCTGGGGCACAGGTGAGGTGCGGGGGAGTGACAGACCACCTGTGCCCCAGGTGAGGTGAGGGGGAGTGACAGACCACCTGGGGCACAGGTGAGGTGAGGGGGAGTGACAGACCACCTGTGCCCCAGGTGAGGTGAGGGGGAGTGACAGACCACCTGGGGCACAGGTGAGGTGAGGGGGAGTGACAGACCACCTGGGGCACAGGTGAGGTGAGGGGGAGTGACAGACCACCTGGGGCACAGGTGAGGTGAGGGGAAGTGACAGACCACCTGGAAGTTTAAATGTGATGGGAATTTGCTTTTAGAATCCAAATCGGTTTCAGTCGGCATGCAAGTTACATTCACATATAGTCATTTAGCAGACTCTCTTATCCAGAGCGACTTACTTACAGTACAGGGACATTCCCCCTGAGGTAAGTAGGGTGAAGTGCCTTGCCCAAGGACACAACGTCATGTTGACATTGCCGGGGTTCGAACCAGGTACTTTCTGAGTACTAACCCAATTCCCTCACCGCTCAGCCACATGAGTCCCCCATGATTTAATGACGCACAAACACAGAATTGACTGTGGCAGGTTTGGTGACCATATACGGAACTTCTATTTAAAAAAAAGTAGGCAACAGCGATGAACTAACAGTTAAAAAAAGAAGCAATCAGAGATATAAAAGGAAGATAGATAGAATAAATAAATAACTATCCAGAAACATAGAATAGGAATCCATGTCTGTCACATGGAAGATGTCTCTGTCCTGACCTTGACTGACACAGGCACCGTGTTGATGCATGTCACTGCTGCCAGGTGGACGCTCGGAATGTTGATGGAAGCACCCCTCTGTGTGATGCCTGTTCAGCGGGCAGCTTTGAGTGTGTGGAGCTGCTGCTTGACCATGGAGCCAAGGTTAACCCCACACTCACCTCCCGCACCACCTCCCCACTCCACGAAGCCTGCATGGGAGGTCAGACTGTGTGTGTGTGTGTGTGTGTGTGTGTAGTGATGGTGTGTGTTTCAAGCCTGTCATCAAATGTGTGTTGCATTGGAGAAAAAAAAATCATCATTTAGCAGATGTATTTCGTCAAAGAGACTCACCGATGCAAAATAAAGTACAGCAGAATGTATATATTTGCATTTATTCATTTAGCAGATGCTTTTATCCAAAGCGTATATATCACAACTACATAGTTATGATGTGGGAGTCAGATGGCTCAGCGGGTTAAGGCGTTGGACTCATGATCGGAAGGTTGTGAGTTTGAACACCGGCTGTGTCAACATTATGTTGTGTCCTTGGGCAAGGCGCTTCACCCTACTTGCCTCAGGGAGAATGTCCCTGTACTTACTGTAAGTCATTTTGGATAAAAGCGTCTGCTAAATGGATATTAATTGAATTATAAATGTATAGCAATGTAATGTACGTAAGTGCAATAGCCGTCAATTTCACACCAATAAATTGTGTATATGTTTGTGTTAATTTTGTTTTTATTGATGTTCTTTGTGTATTCTTTTCTGTGAAGCACTTTGGTCAACTGAAGTTGTTTTTAGATGTGCTATATGAATAAACTTCAATTGAATGACCAAAAATACTCATAATGCACAATGACTCCCTGACCAGTCAGTGTATGTTGTACACCCGCCATGTTCCAGGTAACTCTGACTGCGTGAAGCTCATGATCTCCAAAGGGGCTCATCTGGAGACGTATGACATGTACTACGGTACCCCTCTACATGTAGCCTGCGCCAGTAACCAAACAGAATGTGTCAAGGTGCTGCTCAACGCAGGTGAGTGACCTGTGACCTGTGACCTCACCCCGGTCTCCAGAGCAGACAGGAACAGTATGGAGTTCTGTGCACACGTTGTTCTTCTTCATCTTGGGCTTCTTTCAAGGTGCCAGAGTGAACGTCTCGAGACTTCATGAGACTCCACTGCATCACGCTGCCAAAGTGGACAGCGTTGACATGATTGAAATGCTGGTGCAGTTTGGTGCTAACCTGTATGCTAAAGACACACATGATAAGAGGCCGGTCAACTACACCCAGCCTGGGACATCCTCTGCTTTCTGCTTGGAGTTTTATGAGGGTAAGTAGACAAAGGCAGGCAGAGTTGTTTTCGGTTTTGAGGCTGCAGTGTCAGAATATCACCAGTAGATGGCGCTCAGAGCTTGTTTTACAAACAAATACAAGTCCAGCTCTTTCCTGAGATATAAAAGAGATTATTGAATTGAGATCTGATTGTTTCTGATCTCTACCCCTGTGCCTGGTGCTGACCATACAGTTGACCCAAAATAACATATTTTTGCTTAACACATTTTTAGGCCGTGGTCATGCCTGGTACATGCTATATACATCTGTTACATTGCACTAACCTGTACATAACTGCTCATTTAACCAATCAGCATTTAACTAATCTGTACATAATTGATCTACAGTTGCTGTATATAACTGCTTCTCTTGCACTTCGAATTGGATGCTAAACTGTATTTCGTTATCTTGTATTTCTACATGAGAAACGACAATAAAGTTGAATTTAATCTAAACTACCACCAACTAAGAATAGGACCGATTTGCAGACAAGTAACAAATAAGGTTTGTTTCAAGTGAAACTAGGGTTGATACTACAGATTAACTTTAGTCACTAAGGTAGACTCCTCCCAGTGGGCGGGGCTTAGGCAGCACAGAGTAGCATAAATATCTGAGTTCTCAACCATCAGAATGATGCCCGGACGGGAGTCAACCTTTGACCTTTACCTTTTTCACTCTTTCAGCCAATCCCATGAGCCTGCAGCAGCTGAGCAGGATTGCCCTCAGGACGATGCTGGGGCCCCAAGCTCTGGGGATTGTAGTTCAACTGGACATACCTAAACCCATCACAAGCTACCTGTGCTACCAATGACCATCACACTGACAAGTGCATGTCGGAACGCTCAGGAACACTATTGTCAACAGAAATCAACACTTTTAAACAACCTTGTCTGAAAATGTTGTTCCTCATTCAAAGCAGTCAAATTGTAAACACAGGACTGAGTCACCACAGTTAAGAACACTGTTTTACTATGACGTCCTCAATTTGAAGTTGAACGTTCACAGTTATTTAGTATCAGGGTACTGTTTAGAGCACAGGTGTCAGACTCCAGTCTTGGAGGGCCGCTGTCCTGAATGTTCTAGATGTTTCCCTGCTCCAGCACACCTCCACAGAGCTTGATAACGACCCTTCATTAGAATCAGGTGTGCTGGAGCAGGGAAACATCTAGAACCTTCTGGATAGCGGCCCTCCAGGACTGGAATTTGACACCCCTGGTTTAGAGGAACTGTTAAGAGGGGGGGGGGGGGGTTAAATGGAACTCCATTTTGACCATTTAAATGGTTTATTTAATCATCCACAGCTCATAAAGCAGTGTATGGTAATCGAAAGGCTCAGGAATGGAGAGGGCGTGGTAGAGAAACTACCCAGTTTCACCATGTACCTGATCACTGTTACTTAGCATGACCATTAGATTATTTAGTTTAATGTCTAAAGATCTCCAAGTTTGTCACAATATCATTGGTAACTTATTTCCCCCCTCTCCATGATACATGTTTATTTGGATAGGTTGTGGAAAATGTTGTGCCATTCATCCACCCATCATGGTCTTAAGAAGATGTCCAGGACTATGTCAGTTAAAGCTCTTGTTTCTCTCCTGCACACCGATACAATCTTTTCATTTTTAAGTCTGGTTTAAAATACTTCCCGATTCTGGGGAAAGGCTGATGAGTCTTAAAATAACTTTATCTTAAAATAATCTCGAGATGGTTTACATGTCTTTGTTTGGGCAGAAGCAGAAGTGAGAGAGAGGAGGTATTTCTGGAATGTTCCCGTTGCCAAAACAAGGGAGGTTGGGATAAAACTGGACTTTTGGTTGTTAATAGAACATTACACCATGTATTGAGATGGTTATTTGATGTTCGTTATTACATGGCTGGTTTGGTATTCATGTGTTCACGAGGATACCTGACGGGAATTCACATCATTTTGGATTCGGTTGCTTCAAAACATATCAAATTAAACATTCCGTAATGTAGAAATATCCTGTAGGGTTTCTCTTCGGTAAACTGGATTGATTTACAGTCACGGTTGTGTACTTTTATGAACAAATCCCTTCCTCTGTTCTTTCCTTTTACCAAAGTGTTTAGGCAATAGTAACAACAGATTAGTTGTGATATGAACCTTGTCCTCTGCAAGCAAACTTTTCTCCACCAGTCAGCAGTGTGGAGCTGATAAGGCAGATGAGGAAACATGGCTCATCTACAATAGAAACTAAAACTGAGCAGGAGATGACTAGAACTGCGTGTGACCTTTGTTGCTGTCTCAGCACACCTATCACACGATATCTGCATGCCTCCACAAACAGAGCAACCTTTAGATGTAGTTCCACTTGTGTTTGATGGTGTTTAGTTCAGGGATCTATTCAGGCAAATCCTTTCAGGATTCCACAGAGCTTGATTATGATCATTCATTAGAATCAGGTGTGCTGGAGCAGGGAAACATTCAGGACAGTGGCTCCCTAGGACACCAATGGTCTTTATAGTGTAGGTCAGTGGTGTCAAACTCAGGCCATTGAGGGCCAAGAGGGTGCAGGTTATTGTGTCAACTCAGCTGGTGTAGTGCTTGGTTGAAGTTAAAACCTGCACCCTCATGACCCTCCATGGCACGAGTTTGATACGAAGGGGATAGATTGTTCACTTTCAACTTCGAATCTCCAACATTTTAGGGATTCATCTGTTACACCCCTAATAAAGTCCTTCACCACGATTAAGAAAGATCCTTCCGTAACAGACATGTAACCTTCATCACATCGCTCAACACAAAGGGATGATTTCTGGGCTGTAGAGAGATACATATGGAAAGAACTGGCCAGGGTTAGGATCGGATAGAATGACCCTTAACTGCTACTAGACGGGGGGAACTAGGAGGCTATATGGGAGACGAAAAACAAAGCGTGGTCGGTACCATGCTAGTCCACTAAAAGTCTCAGGGAAATTGCAATGCCTTCCCCTGTAAACCAAGACCATGTGTGAGACAGAGTGATAGCCTGGACCCTGGTACATCACAGCACATCTGGAAGGAGGCCAGTTCATAATCTGGGGTGTAATTTGTCTGGTTACTGTGCTCCACTCCTCCCATACACAATGAAGTAACTATTTAAATGACGGCAGCTTATTTAAGTCAGATGTTTTGCTAAATATGTTTGATTTGAGCAGAGTTCCTTGAAGTTTTGATGTAGAATAGTTTGAGACTTTGTCTTTGTTCTTGCCTTTCAAAAAAAACAACTCCAGTCCTTTTTCAAACCTCAAACACTCATTACATGTATTATCATCAGAGAAGGAGAGGGGGCACTGTTCATTAAAAAAATCAGGTCTACAGGCAGAGTTAGCAGTGACCGATTTGACTGGATTATTCAGATCACTAGGTACGTAAATTAGCATGAATGTGAGAACTTGGTATCCTGTTCCCTTTGGAAGCTCTCCTAATGTCAATAAATGGATTTGTCTTGGATTGAGAACCTCAGATACAAAGGTGCACATGTAGAAGGATGTAAGAAAGAGTCGATTACATGCCAGAAACTGATACATTCTACCATGGTCACCATCACTAATAGAACTGTTCAAGTAGATTGGTTCCATCAATAAGGCTGTGACGAAATCCAGCATCTTCTTTGCCTGGTCCGTTGAGATCTTGAATGAGCCCAGGGCCGAAAACCAGACGTGAAAAGGCTTCCGGTTTGACGTCCACATCCAGTCAAAACAATTTAGTTTTCTCCCTAATGAGAAAAGCTGTACGTGTGTCTAGTGGAGGCGACGCACACACAGACGTCTGACAGCCATCGCAGTCAGACGGATGATCTCACCAGCCGCTTCCTGAAGGGATTCCCTCAGTCCCAGCAGGCAGCGCCGCCCCCTGTTTGAGCTCAACGCTGAACCCAGTGTGAAGTCATCAGCTTCACCTTCCTAGACACTCCCTCCCCTGTCTGTCTCCTCATGCCCCCCCTCCCCCCCTCTTCTCTCTCTCTCTCTCTGTCACGACACACACACGTACTCAGCTCCAAAAAACTCGCCTAGAGTGACAGTTATGTCCTGAGCTAGGGGAGGACACGATCTCTCTCCCCCCCCCCCCCCCCCCCCCCCCTCTGTTTACACCTAGACTCCCTTACACACTCACACTAAACACAGGCAGCCAGATATTCAAACGAGTTCCGTGTATTTCCCTTTCGATGTGGTTTGCGGTGGTTTTCTCGCGATGCGTCTGTGTCCAAGCTTGGTTTGAAGGTTCCATTCCTGGGGTTGGGGTAGGGAAGCGCTGCCAGCCTGGTTCATCTGGATAGCACAAGCCATCTGAACCACTACCATTCCTCAGGATGGGGTAAACAAACATGCATGCAGAACAGAATGTACTTGGGTTTGTTCTCCTGCTCTGCTGTCGAGGAGGCTCGTTCTTTTCCACAAGGATAAATTAGGCATGTGTCGCCACGGTAATGACAAGATGACAATGAGACGGGCGCCCGAACTGGCATGTGATGCTCAGGTTTCATTTGTGACTAAAAACCTTTACAGCACATCCCCTCTGGCTAATTTCCTTTTATTCAAGAGATGTCAACTTGATAGGTCCCCTTCATGAGTATGTCAGTAGGGGGGATGAGGAGGAGGGAGTGTAACCAAACATCCATAGACTTTGGAATCCATCCATAGTCCACAGACTGGGACAATCTAGGACAATTAGTTACTTATTTCAGTCATTTCACTATATCAGACTCGATTTACACTACTTGGTGGACTGCCGTGCCTCTAAAGGGTTTCGTGACAGTTTTGGGCAGTGCTCCTTCATGCGGTTGTCCCGTAAGAACAAAAATAATTACAGTGATTATATGTACAGTATCAGTTGTTCTGTGGGTTTTAGTTTGGTACATTCCTTGGCAGACACAAATATCCAACACCATAAAAGTACAAACAAAAGATTGTTATACTTGCGCTTACATTGTCTCAAATAGTTTTTTGTAATTCTTTGTATTATGGGATTGGTCTTTTATCGTCATCATGATTGCAGCTTGTCCAGAATGCAAAGAGGAAGAGGGACCATATCTCCCCAATAATGGCCTCTCTTCACCAGTTACCATTCAAATACAGAATTGACTTTAAGCTGTTGTTACTTGTTTTTACAGTTTTTCATGGTTTGGCTTCATTCTATATTTCACATTTCTTTGTGCTGTACCACACTTCCAGGAAAGCTTGGAACCAGGGAACCTTTGAGCCATTCCAGGTCAGGTCTTTCCCCCCCGCTGAGATGGTTAAGTCTCCTCTTGAAACTTTAACAGAACTTCCTGCTGCTATTGAAGCACCTCTTTGCTCACCTGCGTCAACTGCCTGAGGAGCGACAGCTTCCTTGAATTCATACATGTGTAATGACAATAAAGTTTAATCTAATCTAATCATCTGTCCTCATTGCTCCATTTTTACATTGAGTCATTTATCAGACGCTCCTATCCAGAGTGACTTACAGCAAGTACAGGGACATTCCCCCCCTGAGGCAAGTAGGGTGAGGTGCCTTACCCAAGGACACAACGTCATGTTGACACAGCCGGGGTTCAAACCAGGTACCTTCTCGTTGCTAACCCGACACCCTAACTGACTGCGCCCCATGACTCCTGAGTGAGGGGAGGGGCTGAAGCAGCTGCTCTCCCCCAGGATGGCGCTGTGGGACATCTGTCCTGCCTTCCTCCGCAGGACCCACAGACACACGCATCGCAACACGCACGATTAGCCAATCCTCCTTCCCGTCAATATGACTCTGGGTAGGAACTCGTCCCGCATGACGCTCCCCTTAATCTCGGGCACTCTCAGCAACAACATCCTCCTTGATCAAATATTGACAAACGTCTGTCTTCTGCGTCAAGGATCGATAAGAGATGAGATACCCGGAAGTGTTCCAGGGCGTCGGGATGTCTGGGTGAGTTCCGCTCTCCAAGGAACCAGACAGATGTTTGGTAGTTTCCGGATTCCATGCATGGAGATGAGGTTGAGGCCAGACAGAGAGCTGAGGGTTACAAGGTGCCTGGTTCCTGGGTCCTGATGTGCAGTGAGAGGGGTCATGTGCTGCGGCAGGTTAGGGGGAGGCAGGCTAGGAATCAGAACATACCAGGCTCGAACCCTGGCTGTGGGTTCTTGTGACACACAAATGGCTGACAGTGGCACTGGGTTCAATTCTTAAATAGGAGGTCAGAGTTTCAAAAGCTGTCCCCAAATATTTAGTTTCTATAGGACCATGAATGGATGTAGCTGGTTGAATTAATTGTGAAATAGAAGGCTCTACTACAGCTCTACCTGTATTAACTCAGTGAATTAAACTCACTCAGACGTTCTGTCATACTATACTGATGATGTAACTTATTTTGAAGACTCAGGTCGCCTATCTTGTGTGATGAAATGACAACAGATTAGATGTTCCTTAAATCAGTTTAGGGTTTTTTAAAGTGCTGACAGTGCAATACACCAGGCTTTGGAATGACATCCAGAGATCTTTCTTCCCAACCTCATCGCTCTCTTGTTACTTTGATTACATAATCGTTTTCCAGAATGCCTTCCAGAATGCTCTCCAGTGCCTTGATGAAGGAAGGTTGGCATGTGTCTGTGTGTTTCTGAAGCACTGAGACAGACTCACAGGAAAGAAGATAAGCCGAAGGTTTTGGTGTAAGACAAAAACAGCACTAAGGAAACTGAGAAATCCATGTCGGGTTTGTCTCTCTTACATTTGCATTACGTTTAACAGACGCTCTTATCCAGAGCGACTCACAGCAAGTAAAGGGACATTCCTCTGGAGCAGGGGTAGGCAATCCTGGTCCTCGAGAGCCATAGTCCTGAAGGTTTTTGATGTTTCCCTACTCCAGCACACCTGATTCTAATGATTCTATTAAGCTCTGTGGAAGCCTCATAATCAGGTGTGCTGGAGCAGGGAATCATCTAAAACCTTCAGGACTGTGGCTCTCGAGGACCAGGGTTCACTACCCCTGCTCTGGAGGCTTGAAGGGTGAAGTGCCTTGTTCAAAAACACAATGTTGACGCAGCCGGGTTTCGAACCAGGTACCTTCAGATTACTAACCCCACTCCCTAACCCACTGAGCCCCATGACTCCCCTTCTTAATGGCACTTAGAAATATCAATTGTTGTTGTTCAGAATCAAAATCACTTTGTTAAATCCCAGAGCAAAAACTCGTTAGTGTCGTTGCTTTATTTTTCACGTCCCACAGGTAGACTACTGTCCGTCGGTGACTCGCCTTAAATTTGTAAACTATTCGGCTGAATGCTCTTATAGTTCTTCCCTTGGCACTTATTGGTTTTCACCGTGTATGTTTCTTAATCTAAAAGCCCACTATGTTTGGGGTCTATCATGTTGTTATGATCAGTGACCGATGCTCTTTGTAAAGCTCTCTCTTGTAAGTCGCTTTGGATAAAAGCGTCTGCTAAACGAATGAATGTAAAAGTCTTTGCCTCTGGTCCTCCTGGCTCAGTCATCAGGGCTCTTCTCTCCTCACAGTGAGTTTGTGTGACGTAAAACATGTCCACCTCAACCCCCACATCACTCTGTAATGAGGCCACCACGGTGCCAGTCCCATGGCTGACAAGACCCCCTTGTTACAGTCTGTGTGTAGGAGTGTGTGTGTAGCTTAGTGAAGGATCACCCTGTGCAAGGTTCCACTCACCTTCCTCACCCCTCCTCACCCCTCCTCCCCCTTTTTCCAACTGCCTCTGTCGTGCGCACGCTTCCCACAATGCCTCAGTCCCTCTGCCTGGAACATCTGGTCCCCTCATGGTTCCCCAGCCTGGACTGCCCACAGAGTCTAGTCGTCTGGATGTACACTTGGGATAACTGAAGGAACCTTCTGGAAACCGTGACTGAGCTACACACTCCGCGCCCCGCGCTGCCTTCGACGCTCAGGGGAACCCTTTTCCCTTCAAACATTCCTCCCCCCCCCCCCCACCCCCTCTCTCTGTTCACACCTTGCCTCTGTATTTCAAGTCCACCTCCAGACACCCAACCCCACACGCCCCTCCCCTCCTCCATCCCCCCCCCCCTCCCCGCCAGCCCCCTCTCTTCGTCTTTTCAGCCTCTGTCTCACATCTGTTTTGGCCAGACACATTTCGCCATGTGCGTCAGCTCCCCCCCCCTCCAGCAGCCCCAGATGTACGGGGCGCAGACCAAACAATTACAGACGTGTGCTGTGTCTGCAACGAGCAGACAAAGAGCCCTTTCAGACTCTCCCTGCTTTCTTCCAGGCTGCTATTCAGTCCACCCCAATTTAACAGGACTGTGTCATTGCATAAGGAACGATTGGAGCAGTGCCCCTGCTAGTCATTAGGGTGCCCTCGCCCGCCCCCCCCCCCCCCCCCCCCCCCCCCGACGAACATTTGGAGTATGTTTAAATCACTAACAATCGGCAAATAATTATGGTTTTATGTTTTTGACATTAACATTTTGGTGCCCCCCTCTCCGCTTTGGTTCCCCCCTGATCGTGTCACGTGATGCCCATGGTGGAAGCGGTGGTGCTGTACTGGAGGTGGGTGGGGGGGGGGGGGGAGGGGACCACGACGCACATTTATGAATGTTGAATTGTGCCTGAACGCTTAACCAGACCTTCTTTGTATTTCGTAGCGTGTCTGTGTCTCTGGGACTTTCCTTCTTTTTCCCCCCAAACCGCTGCGCCTCCGCCCTTGCAACAGCAAGTAGCCTATGTAGCCATCGAAGAACCCACCCTGACACCTGTTTGTGAAATAAGCTAACCCCAAGAGAGGAAGTAGGTAAAACCAGGAGAGGTAACGAGAGACGTGCCTCTTGGTTTAAGGTTCCCGTCGTTGCAGACAGAACTCAGAGGATAGGGACACTCCCGTAGCTGACACTACTGTCAGTGTGACCTGAGCCCCAGAGAGAGGGGGCATGTGAGAGGCAGAGGTTGTGGTGATGAGGGGGATTTCGTGGTGGTTGACACCCCCACCCCCGAGGAGGCGCACACAAGACCCAAGGAACTGGCACATCTGTGGAATGAGAGGGACAGACGTCTGGCCCCGGGGCCTGGCTGGGTCTGGATGACTGAACGTCGAAATTTTTCTGGGAAGGAGAAAAAAAACAAAGACCAGGGAGCAGGGGGTGAGACAAGGGGCAAGGAGGGAGGTGGAAGGATTGGGAACAGCCAGCCAAGCGAAGAAGGGGGAATGGAAAGAAAGATGAGAGAGAGAGAGAGGGGAGGGGAGGAAGGGGGATTAAAGGTTGAGGGCGAAGGAGCTAGTAATCATGGGGGGGGGGGGGTGTTTGATCTGCCAGAACCCCAGGGCCCATTAGAGGTCCTAATGCAGGGAGGTAAGTTGAGAAGTTTTAACGTCAGCTATAACCCCTCTACCATATGGAACCACCAGCCACTGGGCAGTGAAACATGTCTGCTGCAAGAATTAAAAACCGGGCCAGGTAGCCACCACCCCTTTCAATGTGTGTACGTGTGTGTGCTAATGTGTGTGTGTGTGCTAATGTGTGTGTGTGTGCTAATGTGTGTGTGTGTGCGCCAGACAGAAAGACACAGTAATAGAAATACAGAGACGTGTTCTAAGGAAATGAAGACCGAGTACCAAAAAAGCAGACAAGTGCCTTGCCCAAGGACACAACTTCATCTTGGCACAGCTGAGATTCAAACCAAGGACCTTCTGATTACTAACCCAACACCTTAACCGCTCAGCCACCCGTGGTCACCCCTAAACAGGTCATTTATTTTAAACTGAATTTCTGCAGCAAAAGAACCAAAGCATTTACTAAACCCAACAAAACTAAAATGTAGAGATGCTTTAAAAAACTGTGTTGCAAAACACAATCTACAATCAATATACTGAGAAACCTGCCACATATCAAAGGAGGCAGTTTCTGTCATTCATCTTATGTTACTATCTTCACATTGTTACATTACATCCCGACATTGTTCTATGATTGACTAAATGTTCCCTGTTGAAAGAGAATATGCGTTGGTGTGTTAAGAGCTTTAAGAGTTAAGGAACATTGTTAAAAGTGTAGAAAAAATAGTCGTCGCTAAATTGGGTTGTGCCCACCGTATCAAAAGAGATGTGTTTGCATAGAGACTGATTAGGTGAAAGAATAACAGTGGTCTGAAAATGAGGTCTGAAAACCTCACACACACACACACACACACACACACACACTACTTGTAAACACTCTAATCACCATTTGTGGAAGTTTACCCAGCAGGACTGAACTGTTAGACAAAGGTTAACCAGGGGAACGGATTAATCAGACTGTCGATGATGTCAACATGAGGATTACCACACGAGTGTTTTTGTGTGAGAGGGGGGGGGGGGGGGGACAGAGGAAGACAGAGAAACAGAGGGGGCACGTTTGAAAACTGGCAGGTATAAATAGAGAGTCATGTGGTGCAGTGGTTTAGGGTGTCGGGCTAGTAATCAGAAGGTCCCTGGTTCGAATCCTGGCTGTGTTAACATGACGTTATGTCCTTGGGCAAGACACTTCACCCTATTTGCCTCAGGGGGGGAATGTCCCTGTACTTGCTGTAAATTACTCTGGATAAGATCCTCCGCTACATAACTGAATGTAAGTAATAATCTAACAAAGGTTCTATCGCATAGTGGAATATTGAACTCGCTCTCAGAACAACACTAACCCTCCCCCTGATGTTAACCCTGTCTGAGGGGACCCTGGATGAACAAGGCTACATTCCTGCTGGCAATGATGTTTAACCATTTGTATGGTTGAGGTCATTCCTAATTGACCCCTATCTGACCCTTACCTGACCCTGAGCTGCCCTGGGAGCAGGGGTCATGGGAGAGAGGGAGAGAGATCAAAGGCTAAACCCAGTCATTCACACAAGCACACGCACAACTTTACCTGGAGCGAAATGTTCTGACCCACCCAAACACACACACGCACACACGCACACACACACACACACACACCCAAACACACACACTATGAGGGAACGTTGCGGACATCATTTAGAATCAACATGCATGTACACAAACGTCCTCTCACATATACAATCAAATGAGTTGACATACTACAGTGAAGATGACACATATTACAGATCACAACTTTTTTTCAACTGCTCATACACAAATTCTACGCACGGCAGAATCTGGCAGACCCATGCACGACTTCACAACCTCGGACTTAGATTTCAGTTTTCACAAAACACAACACACAATTCTCTGTGTAACACACAGGACGTCCTAAAACGAAACATCTGGATGTCGTTTTTCAGCCAATCAAAACGTCCTGTTGATTCATCACTGCCTCCACACTAACTCACATAAACACTCGTCGCTTTAATCAACACCAACCAATCAAGGCTTTAGAATAGCGTTAAACATAGCCTGAATTGAGTTGATTTACAGTGGTGGGTATGATTACAACCTGATCTACTGTAGTGTACACATGTTCTAATGTGCACATACAGTAATAGCTGTTTCAGAACAACACAGTATACTTGCATCCAAATACTTATCTTTTTTAGCACTCCATGCACCCGTCGACTGCAGTACACTGCATGATTTACATTATTATTTATCAGACGCTCTTATCCAGAGGGACTTACAGCAAGTACAGGGGACATTCCCCCCCTGAGGACAGGAGGGTGAAGTGCCTTGCCCAAGGACACATCATGGTGACATAGGTACAGAGCCAGGTACATGTAAATAGCACATATACTATTCTTTTAGGAAAAAGAGCTCTTGGATTTTAGATTTTAGTGTTTGTGTTCTGCCACATACGGTTGATGTGTTTATTTTCTTTCATACTGTGTAATACTGTATTCACAACCACACATGCTTACAGTAATAGTTAGTTTCAATCTTGTGTCCGTGTTTACCATGAATATTTCAACATCTCTCCCATTTACTTTCAATCTAGTACAGAAATGTAGACAAGAAATCATGAAAGAAGAGCTTTATATACAGTATATACTGTATGATATATAAAACAAAAAATATTGCAATAATAATAATGTTATGTAAAATTATGCATGTGGCAAATATGCTTGCCACTTGGGACAAATATTTGCTTTTGAGACGGGTTCCTGATATTTTGCAAACAGTGCTCCATTTTGAAGAGATGCAAGGTATTTTGGATTTCGTGTGTGAAATTCTCGTATTTGTGTACACAGTTTAGAAAAAAAGTTACACAGATTTGTGTAAGCAGTTAAAAAAAACTGTAAATATTCTCACATACACAACAGAGCCCCTTTTACCTGTATGACAGAAGCTTTTAAAATATTTCATGAACTTTTCATTTTTGTACTGTGCGTGCATGTATATTTCTTCATCCGTTTTGTGTGAGTATTTCTGTTGTGTAAACACAAAAGCATTTACGCAAAAGTATTTATGATGGAATATTGGCCGGGTGGAACATTTGTGAGCATGTTTGTGGTCCTGGAGGGTGCATGAATGGCCTGCGACTCACTACCTGTAAAACTAACTTACCTATTTTATCCTTTATGCTTGAGCAGGGGAAACATCTAAAACCTTCAGGACTATGGCTCTGACGACCAGGATTACCTACCCCTGTTCTAAAGTGCTCCTGTGTTCCTTCTGTGTGTGTGTGTGTGTGTGGTCTCTCCAGGACAGAGGACAGAGACAGGGCACCTCTGTCTGTCCTGCCCCTACCTCACACAGGGAGGATTCAAAGCACATGGTCACATTCACTGACGGGATCCCTGCGACGCCAGTGAAAACCAGAGAGGGAGAGAGAGCGAGTAAGAGAGGGAGAGAGAGGGGAGCAGGAAAGAGAGGGAGAGCGTGAAGAAGAGAGAGGAGAAGGGAATGAAGGTAGGGAAACAGGAGAAGGCCATGTCTCTGTACTAGCTGCAAGTTGCTCTGGATAAGAGTGTCTGCTAAATGACCACATGTACTAAATATATCACCGGTTAATAGCCGAATTCTTCCCAATCAGTCTGTCTCTCTTCATCAGGCATGTCTGGAGCAGTTATCCTCAGTCAGGTGACTCAGCTTCACAGGGGTCACTATGTGGCTAGTTCTCCCTCGTTAAATGACTTACAGTGTATTTATATGACACTATGTTAGACTTCTGAATGAGAACCTGAGGTGTTCTAAGGGGAGGAGGTTAGAACTGTAACAGGCTGTTAGGTTATGAGTTCTGAGCAGACTGGAGGGCAGAGATCCCCCAAGACAAACACAGGAGAGGCTGTGAAGTGACGATGGATGGACAAAGAATTCACACACACACACCACACACACACACCACACACACACACACAAAGCAGACAGGGAATCCTTTGGAACCGTCTCTGGCTAGAGTTGTGAAAGTCCTGTTCAAACGCGTGTGTGTTAGGCCTGCTGTGCTTGGAACCAGGGGGAGAGGTCACTGCGGCTGTAGCAGATAGGTAAAGGTGCCACTGGCCAGTACTCTCATTAAGAGAGAGGGGGGGGGGGGGGGGAGGGGGGGAGAGAGAGACAGAGAGGGGGGAGAGGGGGAGGAGAGAAAGAGAGAGAGAAAGAGAGAGGGAGAAAGAGAGAGGGGAGACAGAGAGAGAGAAAGAGAGAGAGAGAGAGAGAGAGAGAGAAAGAGAGAGGGAGAAAAGAGACAGAATAAAGAGAAGGAGTTAGAGGAAAATTGAGAGAGGACAGTCTGGTCAGCATCAACAAAGTTCACTTCAAAGAGAACCTAAAAGTACAGCCAAAAGAACACAGGGTTTCTGCGTATATGATCGTTTTTCACAATTGTTGGAACAGTAAATGAATGAATTTTCTCTGAAACTCAATTTCAATTCAGTGGCCTAAACATATTTGTCGAATCAGACACTCTTTTGTGAAAACTCTTAACAAATTCACTAAAACATTTTGCACTGAGATGAACGTGCTGCAAAATGGCGGCAAAACAGTAAACACAACTACAGCCCAGCTGTCATCTGTAAAGAACAAAAACTCCTACCTGTTCACTCTTCTAATGGGGATTTGGGACAATATCTGCTTTCACTGTGGTGTCTGTATACAAGAATAGTTCAATATCAAACCATTTTATTGACTGTAAATGTCCTGCCTTCCACCATAAAGCCCTTTTTCATATATTTAGATTAGATAAACCTTTATTTGTCCTTCAGGGGTGGAAATTGCAGTTCACAACAGCAGCAGGGTAAAGTACAGCACACAGAGTTGCAGGGTAATATAACAATAACAACAATAAGTCAAATCAAGTCAAATCAAATCAAATCAACATTTATTTGTATAGCCCTTTTTCCAAGCAATGTCACAGAGGGCTTCACATATGCCTATAGAACTGCCCCTCAACCAACCTAAACCCTCAAGGAAGACGAGGAAAAACTCCCAGAAAAACTCACTAGGGAGAAAAAATGGAAGAAACCTTGGAAGAAGTAAGTTAAGTATGGTTAAGTGAGTGTTTTTCAGTTTTTCTCTGTAGTGTAAAGTCTATGACCAAATCCCATATACCAGGATAAATCTTCTATAGGCAGTGGATAGGCAGTCGTGATATAGGTGTGGAGAGTTTTCAAGGCTGGATCCAGCACACCATAGTCTTTTTACCCTGATTTGTTTTTGTTTTGTTGTAAGTTGATCTAACCTTTTAAAGCGTTTTGTCTCAAGAGATGTGTTTGAATGTCTGTGAACTGTGTGTGTGTTCGCAGTGTTTACGTGTGGTCACATGAGTGTAAACATGCGTACCTGAGGTATCAGACAGACAGCAAACCCAAACACAGGCAAGAGAAACGTACAGGAGATGGACTGATACTGAGAGGAAGAAAAACAACCAGAGAAAAAGATGGTGAGAGACGGAAAGAAGGAAGGAACATTCTGTGCTGTGTGCACAACACAGGAGCAGCAGTTTGCCACATGGTCGTTTTGGCTGCAGAGAATGTTTTTTCTTCTTTTCTGATTCAGCATAAGAATATCTCAGGACGAGGGGAAGTCTGTTAAGATCCCAAAAATACAAGGGGGGGGGGGGGGGGGGGGGGTCAGCGAGAGAGACAGGAAATGAACACATATAGACGGAAATAAATGAAACGTGAAAGGAAGACAGAGTTTGTTTTTCTTTCCCAGTCGTCTTTAATTGTCTTACGTAAGAGTGCAGTGAAAGAGAGAGAGACAAACGGAGAGAGAGCAGTCTGTCTGGCCAGCAGCCGTGTCTGGAGAGAGAGAGACAGACAGGGAGAGACAGAGAGGGAGGGGGGCAGTCTGTCTGGCCAGCAGCCGTGTCTGGAGAGAGAGAGAGACAGGGAGAGACAGAGAGGGAGGGGGGCAGTCTGTCTGGCCAGCAGCCGTGTCTGGAGAGAGAGAGAGAGACAGACAGGGAGAGACAGAGAGGGAGGGGGGCAGTCTGTCTGGCCAGCAGCCATGTCTGGAGAGAGAGAGAGACAGACAGACAGACAGGGAGAGACAGAGAGAGACAGAGAGAGACAGAGAGAGTGACAGAGACAGACAGAGAGAGACAGAGAGGGAGGGAGGCAGTCTGTCTGGCCAGCAGCCGTGTCTGGAGAGAGAGAGAGACAGACAGACAGACAGGGAGAGACAGAGAGAGACAGAGAGAGTGACAGAGACAGACAGAGAGAGACAGAGAGGGAGGGGAGGCAGTCTGTCTGGCCAGCAGCCGTGTCTGAACCAGAGAAAGATGAGAAGCTGCGTACAGCTGCTGTTTGACAGAAGAGGAATGGCCTGAATCAGTGCCTCCCACAATGCCTTGCACTTCAGAGAGAGACAGTGAGAGAGAGACAGAGACAGAGAGAGACAGAGAGAGAGAAAGAGGGACAGAGATAGAGAGAGAGAGACGGAGATGGAGAGAGACAGAGAGACAGAGAGAGAGAGAGAGAGAGACAGAGAGAGAGAGAGAGATGGAGATGGAGAGCGAGAGAGAGACAGAGAGACAGAGACAGAGAGAGAGAAAGAGGGACAGAGATAGAGGGACAGAGATAGAGAGAGAGAGAGAGAGACAGAGATGGAGAGAGAGAGAGAGAGAGACGGAGAGGGAGAGAGAGAGAGAGAGAGAGAGAGGAGAGAGAGAGAGAGAGAGGGAGAGAGGAGAGAGAGAGAGAGAGGGAGA
Organism: Protosalanx chinensis; assembly: GCA_030340685.1. Lineage (NCBI taxonomy): Eukaryota > Metazoa > Chordata > Actinopteri > Osmeriformes > Salangidae > Protosalanx > Protosalanx chinensis. The sequence goes on from CM059335.1 coordinate 10,205,094, forward strand.
GAGAGAGGGAGAGAGAGAGAGAGAGAGAGAGGGAGAGAGAGAGAGAGAGGAGAGAGAGAGAGAGAGAGAGAGAGAGAGAGAGAGGGACCCCAACATCCACTCTACATGAAGTGCTACTTGAGCTTCCGAAAGTCAAGTTTATTTTGTTTAAAAATAAATGTCAAAATTTTACGTAAAACCCATTCCAAGGTGTCATGCTGGCGAATCTGTGGAGGGTGTCAGCAGATGGAGAGCTTGCTTGCTTTAGGGCAGCCACTGACATCTGTATAGGATGACAAAAGCCGACTGCAAAGTTCTGTTATTGATATATGTATATTATATTTTATTTAGCTGTATTGCAATAATGACATGTCTCATAGGAGATGGAAAGAATAAGTTTGTAATAGCGTAGATCCTGAATTGGGCCTGTCCACAGCCTGATTCTTGGCTTCTACATACGTCAACTCTAATAAAAGGCTGTTCTTTCTCCCTGGGAAAGCAGCTTGTCAATGGAGCTGTGTCTGGTTTACTCCATCAGATCAGCATATGAACTGTATGAATATGAGACAATTGAATGATCTCCTTCTCTCTCTCCTACCACTTTGGCCTTTTCCCTCTTTACACATGGAGCCTAGCTGTTGATCTTCTCTGGATGTCTCATGAATGCAGTTACAGTTTCAGGCCTTCCACTGTGTTTTATTGTGTCTGTCTATCATTAGTGGACTGCCATGCACCCCGTGCCCTGACTAAAATATCGACTTAGTCAAGGTTTTATTTATCACAGTGCCGAATGTCCAACCATGTTTAGCAACCCTACCGAAAATAGTGTGGCTTAAAAAGTACTGTTACTGAGATCAGCACTCTGGTCCTTCTGTGGTGGCTGGAGATCAGGGCTCTGGTCCTTCTGTGGTGGCTGGAGATCAGGGCTGGAGATCAGGACTCTGGTCCTTCTGTGGAGGCTGGAGATCAGGGCTGGAGATCAGGGCTGGAGATCAGGGCTGGAGATCAGGGCTCTGGTCCTTCTGTGGAGGCTGGAGATCAGGGCTGTAGATCAGGGCTCTGGTCCTTCTGTGGAGGCTGGAGATCAGGGCTCTGGTCCTTCTGTGGTGGCTGGGGATCAGGGCTGGAGATCAGGGCTGGAGATCAGGGCTGGAGATCAGGGCTGGAGATCAGGGCTCTGGTCCTTCTGTGGAGGCTGGAGATCAGGGCTCTGGTCCTTCTGTGGAGGCTGGAGATCAGGGCTCTGGTCCTTCTGTGGAGGCTGGAGATCAGGGCTCTGGTCCTTCTGTGGAGGCTGGAGATCAGGGCTCTGTCCTTCTGTGAGGCTGGAGATCAGGGCTCTGGTCCTTCTGTGGAGGCTGGAGATCAGGGCTCTGGTCCTTCTGTGGAGGCTGGAGATCAGGGCTGGAGATCAGGGCTGGAGATCAGGGCTGGAGATCAGGGCTCTGGTCCTTCTGTGGAGGCTGGAGATCAGGGCTCTGGTCCTTCTGTGGAGGCTGAGATCAGGGCTGGAGATCAGGGCTGGAGATCAGGGCTCTGGTCCTTCTGTGGAGGCTGGAGATCAGGGCTGGAGATCAGGGCTGGAGATCAGGCTCTGGTCCTTCTGTGGAGGCTGGAGATCAGGGCTGGAGATCAGGGCTGGAGATCAGGGCTCTGGTCCTTCTGTGGAGGCTGGAGATCAGGGCTCTGGTCCAGGCTGACTCAAGGTCTGAAGGCTCCTGAAAACACCAATTTGGCTGTTTTTCGTCTTTCACTGATGATCCATCAGACTCCCAAGCCAGCACTGCAACCTTTCTGTGGCACCACATATTACAGTTTATTGCTTACACATTTATTAAAACGATACTATATTTTCTCAAACAAGTTTTTTGAAGATGTTTTTTTGTGTACGAGGTTTGGGCCGAAGGGTGACCGTTTCATGAAATGCCTTTTAGTGAATGTGAACAGGGGTATTTACGAGAGGTGACACTCTGAGCTCAGATCCTCACACATGACAGGGAGCCTGTCTGATGAATGAGAGGCTAACAAACGAGAAACAGTCCCGGTTCGCTCAGCTAAGAGAAACCACATGTGCTCTCTCTCTCCCTCTCTCTCTCCCTCTCTCCCTCTCTCTCTCTCTCTCTCGCTCTCTCTCGCTCTCTCTCGCTCTCTCTCTCTCTCTTTCTCTCTGCCCCACTCTCTCCCCTCTCTCTCTCTCTCTCGCTCTCTCTCGCTCTCTCTCTCTCTTTCTCTCTCTCTCTCTCTCTTTCTCTCTGCCCCACTCTCTCTCTCTCTCTCTCTCTTTCTCTCTGCCCCACTCTCTCCCTCTCTCTCTCTCTCGCTCTCTCTCTCTCTCTCCCTCTCTCTCTCTCTCTCTTTCTCTCTGCCCCACTCTCTCTCTCTCTCTCTCTCTCCCTCTCTCTCTGTCTCTGCCCACTCTCTCACGTGAAGTCAGAGAAAGGGATGGGGGAGGACTGTGTGTTTGCACACTCACAAAGAGGCTTTGTTGCCCTTAGCGCCACAGGTGAATGACATCGCCCCGCCGCCCCCCCCCCCGCCCCCCCCCCCCCCCCCCACCCCCCCCCCCCTCACAAACCCTCGTCCACTTTCCTTTTGTTCGGTGGTGCTCTGCCCATTGCTGTGACACTGTTTGTAAAAAGGGCCGTACGAATAAATGTTGATTTGATTTGTGTGCCTCTGCCCTCAGTATCAGATGAGGGTGCAAGGAAAAGTCCACCCATCCCTGGACACCAGGTTCCAACTCTGCCCCCATCCTCCAGTAACGTTCACATCAGTGTTCTCAATTGAGACCAGGAGATGTGAGCGTGACCTCGTCTGTGTCGCAGGCTCTCAGACTGGGTTTCACACCGTTGACCTTCAGACGTCCACACAGAAGTACCGGGGTCAACCAGCGTGTCACAGAGTGACAGAGGAGAGCGTGAAGCGTCTGTGAAGGCCTGAAATCCTGAGAGGATTGAGTCACCACTACTGACAACAGCACATGTTTGTACGGTTAAACCCAAGCCCTGTGTTTGCACTGAGAGACACATGCGACGCTGAGAACCATGCAAAATGTGCATGAATTGAAAATCGACGCAAATGCTCGTGCCCAGATACACATGACGCATGACGGGAGCGCCTGGGTCTGCCTCTGGGCTGTGGACCAGAAAGCAAAACTACCTAACCCTAATCCTAACCGTGAAAGCCTCTGGTTTCTGATGAGGTGAGGAGGACTGTGCACTTTTGAACCCCGTAGATGACAGTAACAGCAATGCTCTTGTGTTTGTGCGTTGTGTGCGTGGGGGGGGGGGGGGCTATGACCTACACTGGCCTCCCTGTGATGGTTCCCAGACTCTCTCTGTCTCTCTCTGTCTCTCTCTGTCTCTCTCTGTCTCTCTCTGTCTCTCTCTCTCTCTCTGTCTCTCTCTGTCTCTCTCTCTCTCTGTCTCTCTCTCTGTCTCTCTCTGTCTCTCTCTCTCTGTCTCTCTCTGTCTCTCTCTCTCTCTGTCTCTCTCTCTGTCTCTCTCTGTCTCTCTCTCTCTCTGTCTCTCTCTGTCTCTCTCTCTCTCTGTCTCTCTCTCTCTCTCTGTCTCTCTCTCTTCTCGTCTCTCTCTGTCTCTCTCTCTCTCTGTCTCTCTCTCTCTGTCTCTCTCTGTCTCTCTCTCTCTCTGTCTCTCTCTCTCTCTCTGTCTCTCTCCTGTCTCTCTCTCTGTCTCTCTCTCTCTCTCTGTCTCTCTCTCTGTCTCTCTGTCTCTCTCTCTCTGTCTCTCTCTGTCTCTCTCTCTCTCTGTCTCTCTCTGTCTCTCTGTCTCTCTGTCTCTCTCTGTCTCTCTCTCTCTCTCTGTCTCTCTCTCTGTCCTCTCTCTCTGTCTCTCTCTGTCTCTCTGTCTCTCTCTCTCTCTCTCTGGTCCTCTCTCTCTCTGTCTCTCTCTCTCTCTGTCTCTCTCTCTCTCTCTGTCTCTCTCTCTCTCTGTCTCTCTCTCTCTCTCTGTCTCTCTCTCTCTCTGTCTCTGTCTCTCTGTCTCTCTCTGTCTCTCTCTCTCTCTGTCTCTCTCTCTCTGTCTCTCTCTCTCTCTCTCTCTGTCTATCTGTCTCTCTCTCTCTCTCTGTCTCTCTCTCTATCTGTCTTCCCTCAGGCCCTGACAGGTGTAAGCCTTCCAGCCAGTCCACCTTGTTAGACAATGAGAGCATCTCACTGTCTGGGTTCACCAATCACTCTGGGTGCTTTCACCTGAGTTATGTTCTTTTTTAATGTGACACAACAACACATTTTGACCAAAGCTGTCACACTGTATGTCCCAACACGTAACATCATGTTGATACATCATTTATTGGCTAAAGTCAAAGTGAACTTTGTGAATTGAAACGCAAATATGTCCCCTGGTTTTTATTATTAAATACTTCTGCTACTGCTACTGATCTATGTAATGCAAACAAAAATCACATCTTATTTACAGCTGTATTGGTATTGAGGTCACATAACATAGGGTTCACACACTATAAAAGAAAACAATCATGTCCAGTTGCAAATTAAGTCTTTACTTTGGTAATTCTGTTTTTCAATACAGTAACCTTACTGTATTGACTTACTACCTTTTTTGGTGGATTCATAGTTCCCCTTTTTTCCTCCTCTCAGTTCTCTAAGCTGCCTCAGCCTCCTCGACCTCCACCCCTGGTTCTGTGTTTCCTCTCGTGGGGGGAACCTGTCGCTGTTCTCTGTTCGGATGTTGAGACAGTGTCTCTGTTGGGTGCAACAGATCTGATTTACTAGCCCGACACGCTAACCGACTGCGCCGCATGATTATGTAACGTGTGTTACTACTAGTAAATACTTGAGTCCTCCTGTCTGAAGCAGCTCCTGGCTCCAGCTCTCTGGTGGTCATCATTACACCCAGCTGGGAGCAGCAATAACGTTCAGCTGGGAGGCCTCCTTCAGACGCCTCGCCCCCTCAGTGGGGGAAAACAAACTCGACCTGATAGAAAAGTCAGTATTTTTGTTGGCACTGTTCTTCTGAGTCAGTCTCCTCATGAACTGAGCCCTGCCATTATCCAGGATACTTCTGATATTACTCATGCGGCGCAGAACATCGCCTAAGGGAATATTTTCTTTGTGATCCAGAATCTTGCACGCACACTGCCATCTCAACACAGGCTCTCAGCTGTGCTGACACTGCTAGCATGAGTAATGCTGACTTAGACTGGCAGACGCAGACGCAGAGCCAGACGCAGAGCCAGACTCCAGACCCAGACCCTAGATTCAGACCCCAGAGCCCAGACCCAGAGCCAGACCCAGACCCCAGACCCAGATTCAGACCCAGACCCCAGACCCAGATTCAGACCCCAGACCCAGAGCCAGACCCAGACCCAGAGCCCAGACCGAGACCCCAGACCCAGAGCCCAGACCCAGACCCAGAGCCCAGACCCAGAGCCCAGACCAGACCCAGACCCCAGACCCAGACCCCAGACCCAGATTCAGACCCAGACCCAGACCCCAGACTCAGACCCAGACCCCAGACTCAGACCCAGACCCAGAGCCCAGAGCCAGATTCAGACCCAGACCCAGACCCCAGACTCAGACCCAGACCCAGACCCAGACCAGACCCCAGACCCAGACCCCCAGACCCAGACCCAGACCCCAGACCCAGACCCAGACCCCAGACCCAGACCCCAGACCCAGACCCAGACCCAGACCCAGACCCCAGACCCAGACCCAGACCTCAGACCCAGACCCCAGATTCAGACCCAGACCCAGACCCAGACCCCAGACCCAGACCCAGACCCCAGACCCAGACCCCAGACCCAGACCCAGACCCCAGACCCAGACCCAGACCTCAGACCCAGACCCCAGATTCAGACCCAGACCCAGACCCA
>CM059335.1:10215922-10256044 GCA_030340685.1 Protosalanx chinensis
TCAAAGGGAAGCTAGTATTTAAAGTGTATCACAGATACAGGCACTGTACATGGACTCCGCAGAGCTTGGATCATTTGCAAAATATTTTGACCAACATTGTAAATCAGAATCGGATTTATTCACCGTGTAAGTTGCCCAAGCACTGAATTTACTGTGGGTTTACAGGTTGGTGCAAATAATTAGTTTTGGCAGTGTGAAAGGTCAGGGTCCTGTGCTTCCAATCAAGAGTGGTACTGTAACACACAGCACTACCTATGATCGACTACATTTACATTTATTCATTTAACAGACGCTTTAATCCAAAGCGACTGACAGTAAGTACAGGGACATTTTCCCTGAGGCAAGGAGGGTGAAGTGCCTTGCCCAAGGACACAACATCATAAAGCCACATTGGGGGCTTGATCTCACAACCTTCTGATCATGAGGCCAACGCCTTAACCCGTTGAGCCATCTGACCCCCCCAACTAAAATGCCTTCATTGCATGTCATTGATATTGAAATGACTTAATTATGTTTTCAGTGATAGGGTGGTGGGGGGTGGGGGGGTGGGGGGACAGAGCACAGTTTTCCCAGGATTTGGGGAATCCTGGACTATCAGCACATCTGATATGGGCAGGTGTGAGGAGGAGAGAGTGCTCCCAGAGGGATGAGGGCATGGATGAGTCATAGGGGTGAGTAACACCTTGAACAACAGCGCTCTCCCTGGAGTTGTGGACGAGATCCAGAAGGTTGGCTCGCTCACACGCGATGTGACTGATCAGGGCGGAGGATCACGGATGTCACCAGTGACAGACAGAGCCGTGAGTCGGGGGGGGGGGGGGGGGGGGGTCTGTGGAGAGTGTTTGGGAAGTGCTGTAGTTATGACAAAGAGAGTGGATGGACTAAACTGCTGACCGGCGCTGTTGTGTCTTTTATATGTATTCTCTGTGTACACACACACACACACAAAACACACAAAGTCACTCAGTCACACAAAACGTACCTGCCTGTGCATTCACACTGCCCGCACATACACACACACACACATTACACACACTCAGACACACTACACAAACGCAAAGCCAACGACACTCACACACACACAGACTCGCAACATGACAGGAAGACACACATCAAATCACTCGCTGAAACACACACACCACACACATATACATTCACTCTGTGAACGCTCACAAGTTCACACACACACACACACAATACACAAACAAGCACAAACTCACACACTCACACCCACCTACATATTTACTGAAGGCAGGCTGTCCCATCATTTTCCAAGTCATTGGGACCCTTAGAACACGGACAAACCTACTGTTACTCAGTAATCTGAACAGAACAACAAAATATGCACAAACACTCCCCCGCAACACACGATGACCAAACACTTACTCACTATTTCTCACACTGATTACAAATCGGAGGTTGCACTTTTCAACAGCTGTTCCAGTGACTAGGCAGGTGATTCTGATGCCACATCTGGGATAGTAGTTCATGGACTTGATTCCAAACAAGTCCTCTGAAAATAACTGTCGAGTGCATTTACATGTATTCGTTTAGCAGACACTTTTATCTAAAGCGACTTACAAGAGAGAGCTTTACGAAAGAGCTTCGGTCCCTGAGCATAGCAAGTTTAGGCACCTACATTAGATTAGATTAGATTCAACTTTAATGTCATTACACAGGTACAAGTACAGGGTAGCAAAATACAGTACATGAGTACAGCGTAACTGTCCTTCAGCTACGCAGCCAAGGCACAACACCGTACAGAAGCCTGGTTGTACAGTAAGAACTTGAATTAAAAGCGAGTCTGGTCAAATGACCAGGATTCAAATGAAGGATTCTTTTCTAACACACAGAACAGAGAGAGTCGGCCTGAGAGATTCAGGGAACTCCGAGCTGACATGAGATACAGGCTCAACTCAGCAGGGCTCCAAACCAGCATCTTACTGTCCACCTCTTTTACGAACACCAGTAAAACAGTAACAGACCAACGGAGGGTGACACAGATGAAGGTGTGAAGAGGATTGGAGAGACTCGCTGTGTTGGGTTGAGAGGCGTTCAGTTCAGACGGAGTCGTCCTTCTTTAGATGTTCGGTGAAACATCTTGGACATCTAGTGTAAGCAGAGTATCTAATCTGACAGATAGATCTTTATTTGTCATTGTCACAAAGTACAGCGAAATTGAAAGTGCTTCTAGTCAGTGCAAAAGTAGACATGCATGAAGGGGGAGGAGAGTTGGCAGGAAAACACTTCGCTGTTGCTTTTTGTGTGATGTTTGCACTTTCTAGCTGGTATATGTCAACACCAAATCAGTTACAGCTGATCATTGACAATTTCTCTGACTGTTCACAATTGCCACATGGCTCAGATTGGTCAACGACGGATGTCTGCAGAGCAGGAAGACGAGTCAAAGGTCAACTTTTCAAAACGCTTTTTTTGTTTCTCAATCAGACAGAAGGGGGTTGCTGCTGTTGCGTTATGCAAATGTGGCGTTCATCCAGGCATGGTAAACCTGGAGTCTGATTCTGAGAAGACATGGGTGGATAGAGGAGCGTGCTTTGAGGCCACACAGGTTCAGGGAATAAAAATGGGCCTAGGGGTATACTCCTTTCTGAAGCCCACCCCCCCCCCCTCCCCCTCCAAAATGGGACAGGGGGAAATGAGGAAACTGCTTGTACTTTCGAAAAACCTCCATTCCAAATCCGGAGAAGGCTCGAGTCGATTTTTTCTCTGCTGATTGGTTTGGACAACTCTTAACAGATGTGTGGGGTTGGTGTGTGTGTGGGAGGGGAGTCGGGGGAGGGAGGGAGGTGGGGGAGGGAGGTGGGGGAGGGGAGGCGGGGGAGGGAGGGAGGTGGGGGAGGGAGGCGGGGGAGGGAGGCGGGGGAGGCAGGGAGGCGGGGGAGGGAGAGAGGGAGGCGGGGGAGGGAGAGAGGGAGGCAGGGGAGGGAGGGAGGCGGGGGAGGGAGGGAGGGAGGCAGGGGAGGGAGGGAGGGAGGCAGGGGAGGGAGGGAGGCGGGGAGGGAGGGAGGCGGGGGGAGGGAGGGAGGCGGGGGAGGGAGGGAGGTGAGGGAGGGAGGTGGGGGAGGGAGGTGGGGGAGGGAGGGAGGCGGGAGAGGGAGGGAGGCGGGGGAGGGAGAGAGGGAGGTTGCCTACATTTACATTTAAATGTATTCATTTCGCAAACGCTTTTGTCCAAAGCAACTTCCAAGAGAGCTTAACAAAAAGCATCGCTAACCGATCATACTGTAAGGTCTGATTTGTGAATGAGAACCATACAGCCAAAGATGAATGGGATCTAGGGATGTTTCCTTATTTAACATGACTTGAGTCTACCTAACTAAATCATACACAGTACAACTGTCCCATAAGGCAGCATGCTGAGTTGTACTGAACGTCTTTATAACAATTTATCTGCTTAAAAGATCAAGTTTTGTAACTCCTATTTCATGTATAAAGACTCCTAAAGCTTGTGTATTCACAGGAAACACTGGCTGACCTCAGCAAACGAGATGCTGGTTGAAAAACTTTCAACAACTCCAAGCCAAGCCTGTCCAGATCATAAATCTAAGAGAGATTTAGTGTTTCATCTGGCCAAACAGATCCACACTCTACTACTGACGGCTGACACATGCACAGTTTCAATGGAAGCCTGGAACAGCAATGAGGTATCTACACGCACACACAGACACACACACACACACACACACACACAACCTGTACACACACTTATCTCTCCATCCCCTCCCGGTCTTGTTTTTCACACACAGAAAATGAAAGATATCACAATGAAAAACATACATCCTGCAGACTCTCAACTCTCACACAGACACTGCGATAAAATAATGTTTTTATACTCCTTACTGTGATAAAAGACTTAAATTGAAATACCTTTTCAATTTCTAAAGTGATTATCCATGGACATTTTAAGATATATTGTGAGGAGGAAGACAGACGGGGTATTTTCAACTGGGGGAAAAAAGATTTTAGGTTTTATTTGAAGGAGCCTTTGGACTTGTTTGACCAGTGTCTATATGACTATATATTCTACAGGGAGGTAATGGGAGGTAAAATAACCCCAGGATGTTACTCAAACCAGGCACTGTGTGATCTGAACACAAGTGGCAGTAATGCTCCAGAAACCTCCTTTCAGAATGCATAATAAGATACATCATGTCACAAAGGGAGCCTTATGTTGTTGACTACATTACGAGTGGGCGGATGGCATTTCATCATTTCATTGTGGATTCATAATTGTTATTTATTATTCGTTCAACCACACATTCACTATAGATGTGGCTGAGAACATTGTGAGCACAGAGGGATATGAGTTATTGCATGATTGTCTCTAAAAAAGTGTACTTCTGCAATATTTGCAGTCAGCTAGCCGCAGGCTAGTGAACTGATATGGGAGTGTGGTTGTGCTTCCTCATTTCACAATGACAACGTCTGTTCGAATCCAGTATTGCGTAAAGAGGTCACTTCGACCGTGCTGTTCCAGTAATAAGATACATGAAGTTATTTGTGAATGAGTTAGGGTTAGAATAGAATAGAATTCGTTTTTTCCATATTATACCCTGATCAAGGAGGTCGCTTTGGACAAAAGCATCTGCTAGATGAATAAATGTACATTTATTCACAACTCAACTGGTTTGTTGAGTGTCATTGTAGGGTCTAGCCATGTTGTTGGCTTTTCAGAATGAGTACATTTACATTTATCAGACACTTTTATCCAAAATGACTTACAGTAAGGACAGGGACATTCTCCCTGAGGCAAGTAGGGTGAAGTACCTTGCCCAAGGACACAACATAATATAGCCACAGCCGGGGCTCGATCTCACAACTTTCCGATCATGAGGCCAACGCCTTAACCCGCTGAGCCATCTGACCCCATTATATTAGTATAGTGTTAGTATACCTCAGAGGATTATGGGGTGTTTTTCAGGGGAGTGTTTAGTGTTGCAGGATCTAGTGAAGATGGGCTCTCAGATCCCTGCCGATCCCTTGTAGTTTGAAAGAGGGAAGCTGTCCTTTATGAAAGATTAAAACTCTCAATTCATCTTAAGTAGATTCTTTATACTGTTTGCTGCGTGCTGCTCTTTTCTTCAGGCAACCTTTAGAATAAAGAAACCTGATTTTTTTTAATTAAATCAACAAATCTATGAATTTATGGAGTGGCCTAATAAGGAATGAATATTTGTGTTTTTTGATTGGTTCATTGATATTAACCAAAGAAGTCATCTCAGATATAAACTATTTCGATTCTGTTTAGTTTACGTAAACAATGCAGGACGGTTTTACTAAACACTTTATGCAGCTTGTTTTGATACATCTAAAACTGAAAAGGAATGAAAGATTATGAATGAATACAAAGATGTTTATGATGAACTAGATAACCTATTCTCCTCTAAATGAGTAGACAGGCTGCCTTTTAATGTCTTTGTCCATTTGAGTGAAGATTTGGAAATGAACTCATCGTCTCAAAAGCCTTGATCTCAGCCTTTACTTGATGTTTGGTCTAGCGAAGTAAATCACAGATGGTAATCACTCTTATAATTCTCTTCTCCCCCAAAAAGCAAGTTGGTTTTATAATATTTCCTAACAGTTCACTGACTGCAGACTCTTTGTATGCCTGGATCATTTACAAGACATAACCAAACTATAAATGTATCCATTGATTGAAGTGCTTGCGTGTGTTAGACCTTCACTAAGGTAAGTTGGCAAGAGGCAGACAGACATGCTTGCAGAATGAAATAACGCTCATAAACTGATCTTGTTCCTCAGCAGATATGAGTGCTGGCCTTGGCGAGGGCCAAGACTAATCCAACTGGCTGAAACTCCAAACCATCCAAACTAATTAGTTTGCTTTCTATGCATGTGGGTTTTTATTAGGGCTGACCTCTATCTCTCCTCATTTAGTACATTCTCTTAGTTGACACCATAAAGCTCAATCAAAGTCATGTCACCTTCAGAACTCATCCTTCTAAATCCTTCAGATTAGATGTTTTTAAGGAGCTTTTCTTAGGACCTATTTGACGAAACAGCATTATCTTCTGTGGAAACAAGAGTTCTGAGGAAAGCTGTTGAGCGGTGTAGTTATTTCCACATTTTGTAACATGTTACCTACTGCCAAGTTTGAAAAGGTTTCTGTAGATGATAACACACCTAAAGATGAACACTTAAGTTTCTCATCAACAGAAACTAAGTAAGAACGTATTTTGCGGGTCACAGAACCAAATGTTTGTTTATGGAAGAACTTCTTGAAGATAGCAAGTAACACTCTCCTACAAATCCTCCTGCAGCAAATAAGATGTCGTTGAGCGATTTGTTCACTTAGAACATGGAGTCAAACATTTGAAGAAACTCAAGTCACGATGCAAATCTTACATAGATCTTTATTGTTCTTTAATCATTGATTTACACGACATAAATACTTACAAACCTGCCGTGGCAGTCCTACAGACATTTGCAGCACCATCCTTCTGTTCATCCCACTCTGGTTATTTCTCTCATAAGAATATTTATCTCGTCTTCCAAACATTTCCTTTTTTTCATCACTTACTCATCTTCCCTCTTTCTCTCCCTCGCTTACTTGCAATGACCTTCTTTATACTCAACGCCTCAAACAATCCTTTTTGAGCAAGGAACCCCTCAGTTCTCTTAGAGAGCCAGCGAGCACTGTGGGGGTACACCTTGCACCAAACAACCAAATTCTCTGTCTCTTTCTTTCTATCTTCCATCTTTTCCCCATCCTCTTAATCTTTCTTCAGACCTTCTCTAGTCCTTCAACCCATTCATGACTTTTCTTGGCCGACACTGTCTGAGCTGCAAACCAAAATCTCTTCAGACAAGGATATATCTGTCGTAGTGCAGCCAACACGTCTGTCCCATTAGCTTCGAGATGCTACATTGAAAGGTGATCTGTTCTATTCGGAAGAATCAGCCTTTAAATAACCTTGGCTCAGTAATCTTTTGGTTACTTTTGTTGTTTGTTTTGCTGGAGAATGAATAAAACCAAAAACCTTTCTTTAGTTACTTTGATCAACTTTTGAGCGCTGAATATTTGGCTCTAACATTTCAAAAAGTGAAGGAAAATCATAACTTGATTGGATTTACATGAATGCCTTCAACTGCCAGTCATTGCAAAAAGGTGACAGGATCATAGTATCATTATGTCATTAAAAGAATGTACAAAAAACAATTCTCTTCCAGCACGGCAACCAACAATATTATTTTGAAGCGATGGTGTTCAGGGTTCATATTCCTCTTGTCTTTTTTCTGGGTGCTCGTCCTTTTTTTGACGTCCATATCCTCAAACGAGGTTCAAATAACTTTGGCTGAGGCCAACAACAGTGCTGTGTTAAATTACAATAGAGCTGCAGAAAGAATCCAAAAATAAAAAAGTTATGATATATATATATATATATTAATGCTTACCCATTCCCAAAGGAGCAGTCAACAGAAATAGATGCACAACTACTGTACAGATTCATGGGGGACCGTTGTGATGGTAAAACTACAAACAGTAGCCATACTCCCTGGAATACTGCATTACCCAGGTATGATGCAGCCACTGTGGACTGGGGGGGGGGGGGGGGGGGGGGAGGTGAAGTAAACTAGCTGCCAAAGAGGACAGTAAAACAGAACACTGCTGTAATAATAATAATAATAATATACTCAAAACATATAAATACCCCAGCGATGTCCTGCCAGTATCTACAAACACAATGTCCACAGGAGTCCATTTTCTTCCTTCCTCCTCCTAAACCATCGTCTCCTTCCTCTTCCCGAGGGAACAGAGGGGCCGCTTGTCCTTCTTGGTTTTGAGCGGTGAAGCGAGCGTCAGTGTTGGTGCTGAGGAGGAGGAGCGGGAGGACAGTGTGGGGGCGGGGCTGTTGCTCCTGCAGGGCGAGCTGGGGGCAGACGCCGAGGTCGCAGGGCAGTTCTCGTCGGCCGCCTCCATGTGGATGACGCCGGAGAGGGAGGAGGCACGGCGCTGCAGGAGGCGCGCATCGCCCCCCGCCGCTGCAGCAGGGAGGGGGGAGGCGGGCTGGGGGGAGGCGGGCTGGGGGGAGGCGGGCTGGGGGGGGGCGGGCTGGGGGGGGGCAGGGCGGTGGACGGAGATGGCGCTGCGGAGGCAGTTGAGCCACTGCTGTTTGTGGAAGACGTCGTTGACCTGCAGCGTGTGGGACTGGCCCTGGGCCGGCTCCTGGAAACGCACGCGGAAGATGTTCTTGGCTGGGGGGGGAGACGGAGAACCAACGGTCAAAAAAACGTCTAGACACCTCAACCAATTCACATTCAGTCATTTAGCAGACGCTCTTATCCAGAGCGACTTACAGTAAGTACAGGGACATTCCCCCCTGAGTTAAGTAGGGTGAAGTGCCTTGCCCAAGGACACAACATCATGTTGACACAGCCGGGGTTCTAACCAGGAACCTTTTGATTACTAACCCTCACCCTAACCAAGTGCTCTAACCTCCAGCCACCCAACAGGAGCGTGAATTGAGTTCAATGAACAATCCTGTTATCAGCCTGATCGATGATGTATTTATGGGGAATGGGACTTGAAGAGGTGCTGTTTGGACGTTACCTTTGTCGGCGTTGCTGAACGCCCCTCGGAAGGATCCCCCCATCCTCACATCTCCATCCTGAAGGTCCTCCAGCACCAGGTCTTCCACCGGGATGGGCTGGCGGTACACCTGGAAACAGGGGCGCTCGTTGCGTGTGACAGGCCTTGTGAGGACGAGGAGCTGGGTGAACAGGAACACGTGCAGCTTCTGGAAGGAGATAGAAGCAGAAACGGTTCAAATCTCGTCCCTGGAGGAGGGGATCCCTCACTGAATTGCTCCTCCCAAGGTTTCTTCGAAAAAATTTACTCCTCTAGTTTGTTTTTCTGGGATTTTTTCCTCGTCTTCCTTGAGTGTTTAGGTTGGTTGAGGGGCAGTTCTATGGGCATATGTGAAGCCCTCTGTGACATTGCTTGTAAAAAGGCCTTTCAAAATACAATCTGATTTGATTTGAAATCGCCCGCACCGCTGAAACTCATTTCCTCTTAGGAATATCCACTTGCATTCTAAACAGACTTTTTATATGAGGAACTGAGTGAAGGCACCGGCTTTGAACAACTTGGGACAGCTGTTTAGTTTGAGGATGCCTGTGTGTGTGTGTGTGTGTGTGTGAACGCTCACCGTTCCGCTCTTGTTGCGCAGCTCGCCGTGGCACAGCAGACTCTTGCACTGGTGGATGCGCGGGTCCCTCTGCCTCTCGTCCAGGTACTCCATCTTGTCGATGTAATACTGACACTCCGACTCTCCCTTCTTGGTGTTGATGTCAGACAGAACTCCGTGGATGACGGAGATCTGGATGTGTACAACAACAAACAAACAAAGTTATAGGAAATACCATGAGCGAGGGTGTGGATGAGCCAGGGTGTGGGTGAGCCAGGGTGTGGGTGAGCGAGGGTGTGGATGAGCCAGGGTGTGGGTGAGCGAGGGTGTGGATGAGCCAGGGTGTGGGTGAGCGAGGGTGTGGGTGAGCGAGGGTGTGGATGAGGCTGTGTGTGTGGATGAGCGAGGGTGTGGATGAGGCTGTGTGTGTGGATGAGGCTGTGTTTGTGGATGAGGCTGTGCTCCTCTCAGGTGCTCGTACCGCTTCCTCCAGGCTAGCTGTGTCGGGGTGCTCGGGTGGAGTGTGTCGCAGGATCTCTCGCAGGAGAAGGGGGTACTTGACGAGGCGAGAGCGAGGAATGTCCAGGAAGCTCCACAGGTCCAGCTTCCTGCTGAAGGGAGACTCCAGGCAGCGCTGCAGGAAGTCCTGGACGCGAGCATCCTGCTTCTTCTGGTCCAGGAGTGCCTTGGCTGCTAGCTGGTTGCTGCAGTAGTCTCTATAGGCATTCAGCCTCGGCAACTTTAAAAACCAAAAACAGCAAAAATGGTTAAACACCAAATACAATATTATTTCGGGGATAGCCCGATAAACAAACCCTATTTTGAGGCATAGCACTGACTTAAATAATAATAATATAACGATAATAATAATACATTGGTTTTATATACCACTTTTAAAAAAATAACTCAAAAGGGATTTTTCAGGGATGGTCCTCCTCCATCCCTGACATAGGCAGTCCCCTCCACAGATCTGCTTCCTGGGTACCTACCCAGTTGAGGACGATCTTCCCTATCTGGCCCACAGTGCCGTCCCTGCCTGTGGCCTTAGCAAGCTGGGCCAGGAGCTCCTCGTGCAGGGGGATGTAGGCGTCCAGGTCCCCAAACAGGTGGCCGAGCTCCAACTCAGACATGATGGACAGCTTCAGCATGGGGTCATGGTACGCCTGGGATGATACAATCACAGAGGTCAGTGGACGGATTCTCTCGCTTGTTTAGGAAGTGGGTGAGGGGGTGAAGTGGGTGAAGTGGGTGAGGGGTGAAGTGGGTGAGGTGGTGAAGTGGGTGAGGGGGTGAAGTGGGTGAGGGGGTGAAGTGGGTGAGGGGGTGAAGTGGGTGAGGGGTGAAGTGGGTGAGGTGGTGAAGTGGGTGAGGGGGTGAAGTGGGTGAGGGGGTGAAGTGGGTGAGGGGGTGTAGTGGGTGAGGGGGTGAAGTGGGTGAGGGGGTGAAGTGGGTGAGGGGGTGAAGTGGGTGAGGGGGTGTAGTGGGTGAGGGGGTGAAGTGGGTGAGGGGGTGAAGTGGGTGAGGGGGTGTAGTGGGTGAGGGGGTGAAGTGCAGCTCAGCAGGAAATGGTGAAGAGGTAGAGGAGAGTAACTGCTATTTCAGATAGCGGTCTGTCTCTAGCAGTTGTTTGAAAGAGTACGAACCTTGCGTGCCAGCTGGAGATCTTCGATAAGGTCCTGTTCTCCTCGAGACAGCTCAAATATGGCCTGGGGACAGGGGAGGGGGGTGAAAGGCACATTTAAAAACAGGACATTACATATTTATAATATCCAACTAACTAACACAGCTTCTACATCATGCCTTTGTCCCTTTATCCTTCTGTGCTCTCTCATACTGGGTCCAGTGTTGGGTTTCTGTCAGCTGGTTGGGATGTGTGCGGGAGTGTGGGGGGAGTACTGGGGTTTGGTTGTCAGTGTATCAGACCTTGCTAGTCCATGGTAACGCACACTGTCTGGACAGAAAAGGTCATGAAGGCTTTTTAACCCCTCTTAGCTTCCTGGGTACAAATACTGAGGCTGGTATAAAACAAACAGAGGAAGAAAGTGAGAGAGTGTGAGAGAGAGAGAGAGAGAGACAGAGGGAGAGAGAGAGAGACAGAGGGAGAGAGAGAGAGAGAGAGACAGAGGGAGAGAGAGAGAGAGAGGGGGGGAGGGAGAGAGAGAGAGAGAGAGGGAGGGAGAGAGAGAGACAGAGGGAGAGAGAGAGAGACAGAGGGAGAGAGAGAGAGAGAGAGACAGAGGGAGAGAGAGAGAGAGAGGGGGGGAGGGAGAGAGAGAGAGAGAGAGAGAGAGGGAGGGAGAGAGAGAGACAGAGGGAGAGAGAGAGAGAGAGGGGGGAGGGAGAGAGAGAGAGAGAGAGAGAGGGAGGGAGAGAGAGAGCGAGAGGGAGAGAGAGAGAGAGAGAGGGAGGGAGAGAGAGAGCGAGAGGGAGAGAGAGAGCGAGAGGGAGAGAGAGAGAGAGCGAGAGGGAGAGAGAGAGAGAGAGAGAGGGAGAGTGTGAGTGTGTGTGAGAGAGATAGAGAGAGAGAGAGAGGGAGAGGGAGAGAGAGATAGAGACAGAGGGAGAGAGAGAGAGAGGGGAGGGGGGAGAACTACCAAGAAAACCTCTCGCTAGCTAGGATAGGATGAATGTGTCTGACTTTGACACCCATCAAAGACCTTTGTTTTGGCCCCAAGCTGGACTTCCTGAACCCTCTCTACACCTGCAGAACCGGGACAGAGCGGTCAGCGCTGTGCTGAAGCTGGCAGTGGACCTCACCTCCTGCCTCTTGATCTCCTTGGTGGAGAAGGTCCTCTTCTGGTGGACGTCCAGGGTCTCGGACCAGAGGGTGCTGTTCCTCCTCTTGGGAGGGGTGGGCGCCACCGCAGCCTTGCCGCACGCTTTCTGGGGTCCGCCCGGAGACTTGCCATCGCCCCGGAAGGAGATGGACTGCATGTGGCGACCCCGAAAAAAGAGAGGGGGGAAAAAGACGGAAGGAAGGAAGGGATGGTGTGTTAATGTTGACGTCTAGAGGGCTGTCGAGCAGCTTCTCAGATGGGGGGGGGGGCCTTACCTGGATAGTCTGGCCGAAGCGCCGGACGGCCCCATTCCTGGCCGGAGAGATGAGGCTGGCTAGAGACGTCACCCTGCCAAGAGGACGAATACGCTTGTTGCTGGGTTCCTGGAGGACAAGAGGAAAACGAGCCATCAGAATATTTCTTTAACCTTTTGATGAGTCAGTTCGAAATATTTCCAACAGTCCCCACAGTGTGAAACGATAGCTAGCTAGTTTTAGTTCGTTTCCTGGCTAAACTAACTAGCATAATACTCCTAGCACGGTTACCACCATGCTAGTGTCACTTGTTAGCCTCCTCATTAGTACATTTTGAAGCCTTACTGAAACATTTGGCGCCTCAAAATCGCGTATGTGTGACGTTACGCTGTGGGAACCACATTCGAACTATCGCACTATGTGCAACGCTGCTCTTTAAGAGGTCAAAGTTGACCGGACACCCAGTTTACATTCCCAGGAGGTGCATGACAACACGTCTCTGGCTGCTATCAGGGAGGTCTTCCTTGACAAGGATCCAGAATATGAGTTCGTGTGTGGGGGGGCTGAGCAGTTGTTAGCTCAGAGAGGAGTGGAAGGCTAGGGGAGCACAAAGACCCCTCTCTCACCCCCCCCCCCCACCCCCGACTGCTGCCAGGAATGCAGGGGACCATGCACTCAGCTGTCCCGACAGTGTACCTCCCCCGCCTCCCACCCCCCCAACACGCCACGCGTGAGTTGGAACAGGCCCCTGCAGAGCTCGCGTGAGAGCAGCACCGCACCTGAGCCGGCTGCACCCCCCCCCCTCCACCCCCCCCCCTCCACCCCCCCCTCCACCCCCCCCCCTCCTCCACCCCCTGGTCTGGCTCGCTGCCAAAAGCCAAAAACCGAGGGAGGCATCAAAGACCTGCAGCCTGAGGTAACAATTTCAGAACATGAGATCTCTTGTCCCCCCCCCCCTTCCCAGTCAAAACGCACGCGGCGTAGGGTGAGAGAGGCCACAGCTGTAATTATCTTCTTCTCAGGGAAAAGTTGTAGGTGAGTAGGGGAAACATATCTTAGAAAAACTTCACATGAATGTTTCTAAAAGACCCAGGGACTCGTTTTCTCCTGCCCTGGCCTTTTTCTTCCTTTTTTTGTATCTTGGCTCAGCAGAACTTAGTGAGACAGAGCAGCCATTCACACTTCCAGACAGACAGACAGCTGTGAGACACACAGACAGCTGTGAGACAGATCGACGTAGCGTCCTCCAGCTCTTAGGGCTGCTGTGGCGACTACCGCAGCCACAGTTAGGACGCGGTCTGGCGTGCCGTCTGTCTCCCCCCCCCCCCGACATCTGCCAGCGATCTCCGGACGAGCCCAGAAACACCTCCCTGGGCCCCGTCTCTGAGCTGAGCCAACAAACGAGGCGCAACCACCCAGTTTAGACCCACGGCCCAGTTTGCTGTGAGAGGAGAAATCTGAAACGCTGACCTGGTTCAAAACCAGACCTCTGGATCTGGACTCTAGGCAGAGAGAAAAAACAAAGACCTTAAACTGCACTAACGCCAAGCAGAAAGTAGACATACTCAACGGACAAAAGAGTTCGAGTGACATAAAGGGGGCTGGGTTTGCTTTCAAAGTCAGTGGGCTTACAAAGTCAACATTGGAAACGTGTTGTCCACTGTCCCCCTCCACCAGTGAGGTAGGGGGGGAGCTGGAATAACAAAGGATCTCTAGCCCTGCTCTTTGTACACCCACTTAGTGAGGGTAATAGGACAGACAGAGGACTCGATCCTTGGCAAGCTGACTGTCCTGAGCTCCCAGAAGACACTGCGAGGTGCTGCACTGTCCAAGGGACCCAGGGCTGGTGCTTACAGTCTGATACTCCAGCCTCTCATCTCTCCAAGGGACCCAGGGCTGGTGCTTACAGTCTGGTACTCCAGCCTCTCATCTCTCTAAGGGACCCAGGGCTGGTGCTTACAGTCTGATACTCCAGCCTCTCATCTCTCCAAGGGACCCAGGGCTGGTGCTTACAGTCTGGTACTGCAGCCTCTCATCTCTCTAAGGGACCCAGGGCTGGTGCTTACAGTCTGGTACTCCAGCCTCTCATCTCTCTAAGGGACCCAGGGCTGGTGCTTACAGTCTGGTACTCCAGCCTCTCATCTCTCTAAGGGACCCAGGGCTGGTGCTTACAGTCTGGTACTCCAGCCTCTCATCTCTCTAAGGGACCCAGGGCTGGTGCTTACGGTCTGGTACTCCAGCCTCTCATCTCTCTAAGGGACCCAGGGCTGGTGCTTACAGTCTGATACTCCAGCCTCTCATCTCTCCAAGGGACCCAGGGCTGGTGCTTACGGTCTGATACTCCAGCCTCTCATCTCTCTAAGGGACCCAGGGCTGGTGCTTACGGTCTGATACTCCAGCCTCTCATCTCTCTAAGGGACCCAGGGCTGGTGCTTACGGTCTGATACTCCAGCCTCTCATCTCTCTAAGGGACCCAGGGCTGGTGCTTACGGTCTGATACTCCAGCCTCTCATCTCTCTCGAAAAAAGTATCAAATTGAGTCGTCTTCCGAACGATACCCCTTCCTTGGCCCTTGCTTTCCCTCACCACTGTGTGTGTGTGTGTGTGTGTGTGGGGGGGGGGGGGGGTCGTATTAACCCCTGTGTCGTATTCAAACTTGTTGTCTAACTTCATAGAATAATATCTGTGGCAAACCTGGTTTCATGAAACAGAACTGTGAAGAACTCTCTTCTGAAACACAACAGCCTCAGAAGGGAATGCAGTCTGGAGAGTTCTGCAGCCAGCTAGCCAGCCAGCCAGTCAGCCAGTAAGAACTACCTCCAGCTCATCCAGGAGCAGGTCGAGCAGCACACCTGGGTTTGGTTTCTCTCCCCACCCCCTCCCTTTAATTAAGGGCTGGGCTGAAGGAATGCTTTCAGCCGGCCGAAGCACTCACACCTGGAACCTCTCCACCTGAGAGGCTGAGCGACCTACACACACACACACACACACACACTTACAATACACTACAAGTCTAAAGCAATACCATGTCTGACACAAACACTTTGATCCATATAGTTAGGGGTTGCTCCCCCCCCCCCCCCTCCTCTAAGCTGAGGTACCTGCTTAGCAAACACCAACCAGACAAGGAATATGCAAAATAAACCCGAGGAGAAACAATCTCCTCACTGCCCAGATGGAAGGAAACAGTTTAACTGGCGTTATCTGGAGTCGGTATCACAAACTGATACTGCATTCTGAAACAGGCTGAACAAGGTACAGTGCTTAATCTCCCAGAGAATGTGTGCACACCCACACAAAGCTGTAAGGAGCAGGGTAGGGCAGAGATAAGTAAAGGGCTAGGCGCTGATTGACTCATGGATGTGATACAGGTCAAAAAGCAACCAGTTTATATCAGAAAGACACTAAAGCATAAACAGCAAGCGTCCCATCTCACCTCTGACTCTTTGTTGGCTTGATTCTGGTAGTCTATCACTTGTAAAGTCCGTTTCGTGGGCACCAAGCTACCCAGTTCATCATAAGCCACCATTTCGTTGTAAAAAACGACCCACCTAATCCTGAGCTTCAGGTGAGAATATCCACGTGGAAATGCTTAAGTCGTTGAAAAAAGGTTTCTGTGAACTAAAGATTTAGTAAATAATGCCCCTCTTATTCCTCTGTTTTGGGAAGCGTCTTCGTAAAACTCCCCTTCACACACACACACACACACACACACATTGGTTCATTCTCTGTAAACTTTGGTCTGAGGCTAGTGCAGGGAGGGAGGGCTTATGTACTGTGAGTCAGGACTGGGATAGGCCTTCCGACGATGCTCCTCCCACTATGAATGAGAAAGGGGAGTGGGGGGGAAATTGATCACTTTACTGAAGAGTGTACTGAAGGAACTGATAATGGTGCAACTGTAAGAATTCAGTTTGGGTTTTAGTTCAAGTAAACTTAGTAACAAACAAAGTATTCTAAAGAAATAAAAACATAGAGCAATTCCTAAAATTGTTGACCCAGACTGAACCAATGTGCAAGGTTTGTGTTATAAAAGAAAAAGTGTAGCCTTTCATGAAATACAACTTTATTCAAATGGAAAAAAGACTTCAAAGAACATAACTGGCTCAAGCTGTACTCCGTGAAGGCAAACCCTCCTGTATAACCCTAAAATGCTGCACCCAATATGGATATGAATTCACATAATACTGGGTCCCTGTGAAGTGAGATTACCTGCTAAACTAATGCAAGTATCTCCATTCTCTCTCAACTAACAAC
Source organism: Protosalanx chinensis (assembly GCA_030340685.1). Classification (NCBI taxonomy): domain Eukaryota; kingdom Metazoa; phylum Chordata; class Actinopteri; order Osmeriformes; family Salangidae; genus Protosalanx; species Protosalanx chinensis. The sequence continues at coordinate 10,232,378 of CM059335.1, forward strand.
TCTCTATTTTCCACATCAGACAGTCTGAAACCTGTATACTTCAGAGAGAGAGAGCAGGCAGGAAGGTAAGCTAAGGTCAAAGGAGTGCTTTGAAGATGCTTTTAGAATACAGAAAACATAGTCCCTTTGTGTCTCGTGGTGAGATGTTCGTGTTGGGCAGGATGTAAATAAGTGAAGGTGGTGTGCAAAGGGACCGCTGAGCAGGAGGTGTGGGACTGGGATGGGTTGCGTAACGCACCGCGGTGTGAAGATGGAAGTTGTGAAACAGTCGGCGGTCAGTGACCTGCTGTGTGTGTTTGGAGTAAACGATCGTAAACCAATGAGGACGCTCCGATTTGACCTCGCAGTGTCGAGGTGTGAGGGAAGCCAAACGCCTTGCGTCAGAGTACACAGGGTGGAAAACATCCAGATGGCAGAAAACACCTGGGAGACACACAGCCCAGGTCTAATAAGAATCTGTTCTATGCAAAATATACAAACACAGGATTCACTTTGGCAGAAAGGAGCAAACATTGAACATGTATGTGACATATGCCTCGTTCGTTAGGATTGTTTTGTAAACGGTTCAAACGATCGTGCGAGAGCGACCTTCTGGATCTGTGTCTGGTATCCATCGCTCAAGGAGCTGCCTTTCGATAGGCTCAGGGCTCCGGCAGGTTTCACACATCTGTGCTAAGTGACCAGCGATGACAACACACCGTCATGGCTGCGCTGCTGCTCAAACAATGACTGAACTTCCGTGGTACTGAGGATAGAGTCTGTGCACACTGTGGAAGTCTGTGTTTAGCATGGGAAGGCTGTTCTGTGGGCTGGAAGTCCCAGACCTTGCAGGCACGTCGCCCTCTCGGTTAACCAGAGAAAGGGAGAGACGAGCGGGGGGAACAAGCTCGCACAAGTCTGCTGTGTGGCTGCACACCAAAACAAAACACAACATGGCTGAACCTGCTTTTCCTGTAGGTCCCTAGTCAGAGCAGCTGTACAGGTGTGAACACACACACACACACACATACACACACCTATTGTCTGGTTCTCTGAGTCACCTGATGGGCCCGCTTCACTCCACCTTGATACCAGGGCCAGACAGGAACACAGACAGAACATCCAATTCACTGTGGTATCGGGGACACCGCAGCATTTAATTGGAGGTCTGGAAATAATATTAGATGCCAAGTTGAAAGACACAAGCACAGACAGACACTAAGGGGCTGCAGTGCCCTCTGGTGGAAGCTCCAGAGGCTTGGACACACTCACTGGAAGCCCACCGCATCTACCAACAGCTACTTTGTCAGGTAGAATCTGGAGAAAAGGGGGAAGAGGATGACGGAGCCTGTATCATCCAGTCCAAACACAAGCTCTTCCCCTGTCTGCCCCCCCCAACGGTGGAATGAACTCCCCACCTCCATCAGAGACTGACTGTCTCTCCATCAGAGACACTGACTGTCTCTCCACCTCCATCAGAGACACTGACTGTCTCTCCACCTCCATCAGAGACACTGACTGTCTCTCCACCTCCATCAGAGACACTGACTGTCTCTCCACCTCCATCAGAGACACTGACTGTCTCTCCATCAGAGACACTGACTGTCTCCCCACCTCCATCAGAGACACTGACTGTCTCTCCACCTCCATCAGAGACACTGACTGTCTCTCCACCTCCATCAGAGACACTGACTGTCTCTCCACCTCCATCAGAGACACTGACTGTCTCTCCACCTCCATCAGACACTGACTGTCTCTCCTCCTCCATCAGAGACACTGACTGTCTCTCCACCTCCATCAGAGACACTGACTGTCTCTCCACCTCCATCAGAGACACTGACTGTCTCTCCACCTCCATCAGAGACACTGACTGTCTCTCCTCCTCCATCAGAGACACTGACTGTCTCTCCACCTCCATCAGACACTGACTGTCTCTCCACCTCCATCAGAGACACTGACTGTCTCTCCACCTCCATCAGAGACACTGACTGTCTCTCCACCTCCATCAGAGACACTGACTGTCTCTCCACCTCCATCAGAGACACTGACTGTCTCTCCATCAGAGACACTGACTGTCTCCCCACCTCCATCAGACACTGACTGTCTCTCCACCTCCATCAGAGACACTGACTGTCTCTCCACCTCCATCAGAGACACTGACTGTCTCCCCACCTCCATCAGACACTGACTGTCTCTCCACCTCCATCAGAGACACTGACTGTCTCCCCACCTCCATCAGACACTGACTGTCTCTCCACCTCCATCAGAGACACTGACTGTCTCTCCACCTCCATCAGAGACACTGACTGTCTCTCCACCTCCATCAGAGACACTGACTGTCTCTCCTCCTCCATCAGAGACACTGACTGTCTCTCCTCCTCCATCAGAGACACTGACTGTCTCTCCACCTCCATCAGAGACACTGACTGTCTCTCCACCTCCATCAGAGACACTGACTGTCTCTCCTCCTCCATCAGAGACACTGACTGTCTCTCCTCCTCCATCAGACACTGACTGTCTCTCCTCCTCCATCAGAGACACTGACTGTCTCTCCACCTCCATCAGAGACACTGACTGTCAGAATCAGAAACTCCATTGTAACTTGTTTAACTGAATTTATGGCTCTTCCCCTTTGTATGCTTCATGTTCTGGTTGCCCGCATGTTGTTATGATCAGTGACTGTCAGCTCTTTTTTAAAGCTCTCTCTTGGAAGTTGCTGTGGATAAAAGCGTCTGCTAAATGAATACATGTAAATGTGCTGTTTCTCCAGTGCCCAACTACCACACAAATATCAGTGAAGCCTTTCAAGTACTCAGACATCGTCTGGTTACTCAACAGTTTCCTTCAGCAGGTTTTACTCAATGTTCACACCTACCTGTACTTTGGTTGCTACAAAACAAAGAGAGGCAACCACAAACAACAGACTGATGGTAACACTGATAACACAGACTGATCACAGACTGATGGTAACACTGATCACAGACTGGTGGTAACACTGATCACAGACTGATCACAGACTGGTGGTAACACTGATCACAGACTGATGGTAACACTGATCACAGACTGGTGGTAACACTGATCACAGACTGGTGGTAACACTGATCACAGACTGATCACAGACTGGTGGTAACACTGATCACAGACTGGTGGTAACACTGATCACAGACTGGTGGTAACACTGATCACAGACTGGTGGTAACACTGATAACACAGACTGATCACAGACTGATGGTAACACTGATCACAGACTGGTGGTAACACTGATCACAGACTGATCACAGACTGGTGGTAACACTGATCACAGACTGATGGTAACACTGATCACAGACTGGTGGTAACACTGATCACAGACTGATCACAGACTGGTGGTAACACTGATCACAGACTGGTGGTAACACTGATCACAGACTGGTGGTAACACTGATCACAGACTGATCACAGACTGATGGTAACACTGATCACAGACTGATCACAGACTGGTGGTAACACTGATCACAGACTGATCACAGACTGGTGGTAACACTGATCACAGACTGATGGTAACACTGATCACAGACTGATCACAGACTGGTGGTAACACTGATCACAGACTGATCACAGACTGGTGGTAACACTGATCACAGACTGATCACAGACTGGTGGTAACACTGATCACAGACTGATGGTAACACTGATCACAGACTGATCACAGACTGATGGTAACACTGATCACAGACTGGTGGTAACACTGATCACAGACTGGTGGTAACACTGATCACAGACTGATCACAGACTGGTGGTAACACTGATCACAGACTGGTGGTAACACTGATCACAGACTGGTGGTAACACTGATCACAGACTGATCACAGATTGATCACAGACTGATGGTAACACTGATCACAGACTGGTGGTAACACTGATCACAGACTGGTGGTAACACTGATCCCAGACTGATCACAGACTGGTGGTAACACTGATCACAGACTGATGGTAACACTGATCACAGACTGATCACAGACTGATGGTAACACTGATCACAGACTGATGGTAACACTGATCACAGACTGGTGGTAACACTGATCACAGACTGATCACAGACTGATGGTAACACTGATCACAGACTGGTGGTAACACTGATCACAGACTGGTGGTAACACTGATCACAGACTGGTGGTAACACTGATCACAGACTGATCACAGACTGATGGTAACACGGATCACAGACTGGTGATAACCAGTGGTAAATGTTGGTAAATGACAGCAGCAGGAAGGAAGGACCTGCGGAATCTCTCCTTCACACACCGAGGGTGAATCAGCCTGTTGCTGAAGCTGCTCTCCAGAGCGGACAGTGAGTCCTGCAGGGGGTGTGACTCGTGGTCCAGCATGGTTGTCAGCTTTGCCAGGACTCGTCTGTCACCCACCTCCTGCACTGAGTCTAGAGGGCAGCCCAGGACTGAGCTGGACTTCTTGATGACCTTGTCCAGCTTCTTCCTTTCCCTCTCAGTGATGCCGCTGCTCCAGCAGACCACACCGTACATGATGGCTGAGGCCACCACTGAGTCATAGAAAGACTTTAGGGGTGCCCCCTGCACTCCGAAAGACCTCAGCCTCCTCAGGAAGTACAGCCGGCTCTGACCTTTCTTGTACAGTGCGTCAGTGTGGTGAGTCCAGTCCAGTTTGTGGTTCAGGTGAACACCCAGGTACTTATAGGACTCTACTCTCTCAATGTCCATTCCCTGGATGTTCACCGGTGGGGGGGAAGGTCGGTGTCTGCGGAAATCCACCACCATCTCCTTGGTCTTGCCCGCGTTGATGAGGAGGTGGTTCGGCTGACACCAGTCTACGAAGTCCTGCGTCAGTTGCTTGTACTCCGTGTCATCATCGTCACTGATCACAGACTGATCACAGACTGATGGTAACACTGATCACAGACTGATCACAGACTGATGGTAACACTGATCACAGACTGATCACAGACTGATGGTAACACTGATCACAGACTGATGGTAACACTGATCACAGACTGATCACAGACTGATGGTAACACTGATCACAGACTGATCACAGACTGATGGTAACACTGATCACAGACTGATGGTGGTACACATTTGTAGATACACGCTGGAAAATGGAAAGTTTTGGAACTTGGTTGTCAGCACATGGGCTTTGAGGGTAATTATTTTGTTGTTATTGTTGTTTTGAATGAAGGTTTCCCGGGAGGCCTGGGAAAAGGTTTGATTTCAAACAGTCAGTTCACTTTGGTTTACCAAAAGGGTTGTTTTCATAAAAGAGCTGCAACTGAGAGAACCGGTTTTAGGACTTCAGTCAGCCCTGTCTACCCTGATCCACCTCCTGAACACAAAAACATCATGTCTAGAGAGAAAGGGTGGAATCCGTCTGGCTTTGGTATCAGGAAAGTTCATCAGCTGTTTATCAGAAGAGAATCGTCCCATCTTGAAGTGATAGTTTTCTTGGAGCCTTACAAGCAAACATTTCAGCATTAAACAATTAAATAACTTGAAAACAAGATTTTTGCCTCGATCGTATAACTTTGTGTTTTAACGCACAATTCAAGATGCGTTTTTGTTGTTGTTGCACTGTAGCTAAAATGTGATTATCATGCACTGTGCCTGATAGTAGAGATGTGGTCACTTTGTACTGTGGCAATTTTATACACACTGTTCCTTAAATCTTACCACAGTGTATCTTTACATTGTATTCATTTTCATTTTATTAGTAGGCCACATTTATGTTCTATGTTTGCTCATTCCTGCCAAAGTAAATTCTATGTCTGTTTATCTTGCATAGCGAATAAACCCCCATTCTGATTCTGATTCTGACTTAAATACTGTGAGAACTATGTACTCCTTTTCCAGGATATTCTTCTGTTCTTTCTATTTGTTCTATTTCTATGTAATGAATCTGTCACAATCTGTCGATTGTTTCATAGTAGAACGAACATTACTCGGGTTCATGTCTGATGAAGGATTGCCACAACCCAGTGAAATCAAAGGAGGAGAAATCCATTGGTATCTGACATATGTCCTCCCACACTAGGTGGAAGTTCTGACTTTGGGTTGTGAAACACAAAACTGTAACAAAAACATGTTGCTATGGCTTACTAATGCCCCAACCCCCCCTACACACACACACACACACGTACACACACACACGTACACACCAGAACAATACACCCACAGTACTAAGGGAGGAGCACGGCATAGCTCACAAGTCCTGCTCATCAACGTTCCACAACATACTTGTGTAAACCAACATAAAAGAGAATGATTTACGTTGAGAACTGTTTCGCGAGGAGTCAAACAAGACAGTTTCTTTCTGCCAAGAATGTTCATGATAGACATTTCAACAAAAATAAACAGACATTTCCACGAATAAACAGAACAAACCCTTGAGAAAACCAGGACAGGACACAGCAGAAATCTACCCACCAAATGGAGACTTAACTGACTTCATGACAACACTGTTCTATTCTGAGTTGCAATTTCACTGCTGCACTTCTGGAGAAATAGTTGTTAGAGAGCTCTCGGGATAGTCTTCCAAAGATATACTAAATGTACTTTATAACAATAACATTCTATTCTGGGCTGACATTTTGCTGGTAACATTTTATTCTGGGTTGTAAGAGCGTGTGTAGAGCTCTTGGGAAGTGTTTCGGATGAGTGTTTTGAATGGATGAATGCTTTGAGCTGAAAGCCAACCAAGAAACAGGTTGAGAAGATGGTTTTTTACCTTGATGTCGAAGCTACACGCGCTGCAGTTATCTTCATCCTTCCCTCTGCCCCTTCGCTTCTGTGGATGAGATCACATCTGATCATTTTCAGACCATACCTGAAACACAGCCTTGGTTATGGGGGACGTAAGTCAGCAGAATCAGAAAACACAGCAAATCCAATTATCGAAAGAAACAGATTTCACATTGACTGCAGCCATGAAATATGTTGTGAAATACCAAAAAGTTATTAACTACATGTAGAAATCCCCCCTTAAATGTGTTTTTAATAATCATTTCCCCTTTTAATTTATTTAATGGCGTACATATTGATTTAACAACATCTCTCAAATTATTTTATATACAGTGTAAATCAGTTGAAATATAACTATAGTATCTCCAATATACGATCAGCCAACAGCTAATCTCTGGTGCAGTCCTTTTGCAAATGCCCCCATAGGGGTCCCATAGGGGCATCTCACTCTACTGACTGCTGTTAGGGGCCTCAGCTGGAGGTCCCATTGGGGACAGGAAAGCGTTAATTAGGCAGAGGATCACTTTGACGCCTGGGGCTGAGGAAGAGGGGGGGGGGTGAAGAAAGACAGCTGGCAGGTGAGAACCGGACAACTGAGGGAGGGGAGGCTGGCTCCCGGGGTCATTAGAGGCTACAGCATGGAGGCTGGCCCCCGGGGTCATTAGAGGCTACAGCATGGAGGCTGGCCCCCGGGGTCATTAGAGGCTACAGCATGGAGGCTGGCCCCCGGGGTCATTAGAGGCTACAGCATGGAGGCTGGCTCCCGGGGTCATTAGAGGCTACAGCATGGAGGCTGGCCCCCGGGGTCATTAGAGGCTACAGCATGGAGGCTGGCCCCCGGGGTCATTAGAGGCTACAGCATGGAGGCTGGCTCCCGGGGTCATTAGAGGCTACAGCATGGAGGCTGGCTCCCGGGGTCATTAGAGGCTACAGCATGGAGGCTGGCTCCCGGGGTCATTAGAGGCTACAGCATGGAGGCTGGCTCCCGGGGTCATTAGAGGCTACAGCATGGAGGCTGGCTCCCGGGGTCATTAGAGGCTACAGCATGGAGGCTGGCTCCCGGGGTCATTAGAGGCAGGACTGATATAAGAGATAAGATAAACTTTTATTTGTTATCCAGGGGGCGAATTGCAGTTCACAACAGCAGCAGGGTAAAGTACAGCACACAGAGTTGCAGGGTAATATAACAATAACAATAAGGGGGGCACGATATAGTACTGTAATTTTTTTTTTTAAAGATAAGTAAGTTAAGTACGCGGTTAAGTAAGTGGTTCCTGTCTCGAATGTGAACCACATATAGACAGACATGTAGACAGTTATTGTACTTAAGGAATATTACAGGGTATTGCATGTAATGTACGTATGAACAATAGACCACCACAATATGACCTCCTATACACCAAGTGAAGGATACCTAATTCCTGGGTAAATTTTTGTTTATATAAATCAACTACCTTGTGCCACTAATTTTGATAAAGATGGGTATTCTGATTGATAAAGACTAATTACAATTACAAAAGCTTGATTTAAATCTAGCAAAGACAGCTTGAGAACTAATCGACGCAGTTTCTCTCAGGTTAAGAACTGAGACAGTCATAGACAGCTACTGGGCCTTTGATTAACCTCAGACAGCTTGAGTAGCACGCACCTGATCAGTGCGGTCTCAGTTACTGCAGTAACAATCAGTAGTTTCCTAGTCATCAAAGGCATGAGATCATTAGCATACGCGAGTGCCTACAGCCCTACACAGTAACAACACCACTTAGGCAGCCAATGCTTGGGCACTTCCAGAACATTTAAGTCACTGATCTCAAACTCGACCCCCGAAGGGTCGTTCAGAAGGCACACTGGTTTGCATATGCATAGCTGCAAGTGTTGACTTCAAAATCAGTGGTCTCAAACTCGTGCCATCAAGGGCCAAGAGGGTGCAGGTTTTCGTGTCAACCAAGCAGGGAAATCAGATGGTTTAGTGCCTGGTTGACACGAAAACCTGCACCCTCTTGGCCCTCAATGGAACGAGTTTGAGACCACTGATTTTGAAGTCAACACTTGCAGCTATGCATATGCAAACCAGTGTGCCTTACTTATTAACTTATTAGTCCCCTAATGGGGACATTTCAGAGGCGCACACATTTATTCAATGCATTGGCCGGGATTCGAACCCCCACCGGGAATGAAACCCAGGCTCTCTGCACATGGTAGGCAAGAATCCTACCACTGAACCACCGGTGCTGTTCGGAGTCCAAACAGAAGTTCAGTGTTTCATGCTTACTGGTCTTGGTGCCCACACAAGTGTCCTGTGAACGTGACATCATGGGTTTGAAGGCAAACATTCGATACTTGTTAAAAACGGCTTTCAGAGAAAGAGAGAGAGAGAGAGAAAGAGAGAGGGGGGGTAGGGACACAGAGAGAGAAGGAAGAAAGAGATATAGCTGGTGTTCCCCTGTGCCTATTGTTGTTCTGATACACATAGAAAAGGCACAATACAATCATGAACTGGTCTGCTGACAGAATACACTAACTGCTCCTATTTATTAAGACAAAGCCCTTAATGGTTGAAGCACAGAGGTGTTCTTTCTTATGACAAGCCCCCACACAGCTCAGACAAATGCTGAGGAATCTCAGAAGCTTCCAGAATTTAACTTAATGGCAGACCATCTCCAGTTGCCCTACTTTACAGTTTACCTCACAAGTTATCTTGTGTTAATGATTACACCAGCACACCTAGTCGAGGACAAAACAACTCTCTGTAGAGGATACAAGTTGGAATGTTTTTCGAGAGTAATTCAAGCTTCGGCACCCAGACAGTCGCGCTGTGAGGGCCAATCAGATGGAGCAACGTCAAGGTCCTCATCGCCGACCTTCTATCGCGTTCCTCTGACATCACTGTGTTTTGAACTGCTGCTGCTGGAAACCTGAATCCCATTCTTAGTGTGATAAATCCCCTGAGGCCACGCTAACATTGTCTCATAGCCATACACCAGGCCTACAAAGAACACTGCCATCAGGCTCTTCTCCAAGGACAAGAGAGACTCGCACCTACCCCTCCTCCACCCTCCCCCAACCACATCAAATGTACATACCTAGCTACCCCTTATTTGGGTTTCAACCGAAGGGAAGTTGATAAGAAGGGAGAGGAGAAAAGGAGTTCAAAAGTTCTCTCTTTATGGTCGACTCTGGGCAGAGATTTGAAGTTTTAGATAATGGTGGTGGTGATGGTGGGGGTGTAATTTCGAAGTAAAGTTAACAAGAGCCACATGGTTTGCGGGATGAGCTAAGTGTGCCAGTTGAAGATGTTAGCGAATCAAAGGCTAACACTTGGCACCAGATGAAGTGACTCGCTCTTCTTTCAGTCCATTCTTCACCCCCCCCCCCCCCCACCCCCCCCCCCCCCCCCCTCTGGTGAACCATGTATAAGGTTTCAGCCAAAACCTACTCTGTCATAAACGGTGGAATGCTCACCGCCATATCTACCAACAAGTCTAGAACAAAACAAAAACCTTTTTCAATGCAGAGCCAACCTTGTTTGACCGGTGTGAGTTTTCAAGTTATGTTACTGAATATACTGTGAATATACTGTGAATATACTGTGAATATACTGTGAATATACTCTGAATATACTCTGAATATACTCTGAATATACTCTGAATATACTCTGAATATACTCTGAATATACAGTGTGGTTTTACATTTTTGGGTCATTTAGCAGACGCTTCAGAGCGACTTACAGACTTACAGTAAGTACAGGGACATTACCCCTGAGGCAAGTAGGGTGAAGTGCCTTGCCCAAGGACACAACAAAGTAATAATATAGTTTATAGGATTATGGTAAAAATAGTAAAAAATAATAGAGTAAAAGGTTCCTTATTGCAGTCTACTGTAGCTCAACCTGCTTCTGAGATGTGGGTCATCGCCACAAGGTTGAAGGTCTAAATGCACAGAGGTGTGAGTACATGAGAACTACTAGGCTGGAGTTTTTCACTGGCTTCCTGAAACAACCTCAAAGTCAGATCAGGGTGATTTCAAAGAGCTGCTAAATAAATAGCTTTTAGATGCTTCCTAAATGAACTCAACACTCTTCTTCTTTCTCTTTACCCCCTTTTTCCTAACTCTGCCAATGGTAAAATATTTTTTATTTCTGTGCAATCTCTTTCTCCTGTGTGTTTTGAAAAAAGGCAATGCACTCGAAATGCACTTGATTGCTCCATCTAAGAATGTCGAGAAGAAAAGGGATGAAAGGTCATAGCCGCGAGAATGTTATTCTCCCTCTCTACAGCACCTGGGTAATGTAGTCATGGCCAAAATTGTTGGCACACCTGAAATTGGTCCAGGCCCATTTTATCCTTTTTTTTGTGTTGTTCCAGTACACACAAAGGAAATAAACGTGTGTCTAGCAAAACATGTGTAATTGAAATACTTTCCTACAAGAAATACTTTGTTTTATGGAGTTGGGCTAGTTATCAGAACCCAGTTCAAAACCCGGCTGTGCCAACATGACATAGCATCCTTGGGCAAGGCACTTCACCCTACTTGCCTCAGGGGGGAATGTCTCTGTACTTGTAAGTTGCTCTGGATAAGAGCGTCTGCTAAATGACTAAATATAAATATAAAGTGGAGACTGGATGCAAAACCGGCACATTAAGCACACCAGCTATGACTGGATGGATCGGGCTGAAGGACTCTTCTGCTCACCAGGCTGAAGTCCCACTGCAGTCCTGGAGTCAGGAAGGTGAAGGAGGTTCCTCTACGCTGCAGAGCCCGGCAGGGAGGTGGTGAAGAGGGCAGGAGAAACAGCAGGTAAGACCAAGACCTTTCCCATTCCCCACATCTTCACAGAACCTGGACATGTCTTGCTCACACTCATCATCTTTGCTGTATTTGCGTTGGCCAGGTTTTGGCAATCGGAGGAATTTTCGATCCTCTGAACAGCTTGAACAACAGACATGCGTTCTGTCAGAGGGACACCATCGACTGCCCGCTGAAGGCTGGAACTTTCTGGAACAGCCAGCCCTGTCATAATGAGCGACGCTAGTTCTGGCAGGGCACTCGACGAGCGCACGCCATCCCTCAATCCCACACCTGACTGACCCATTGGGCTACGTCCAATAAGACGGCCTTTAAAGGCCGAAACAGATATTAAAACACGCCCCCCCCCGACTGTCTAATAATCAGTGCATCTGCCACCCTCCACCATCCCCTTTCTCCCCCTGTTCTCCTTCTGTCTGTCAGGGGGATCATTTCTCTACGGCTCCCTGCCTCATGTCATGCACGTTTGCAATGTATGTGTTGCATCGAGGCTGTAGGGGGCGCTTCCCTAAGTTTAGATCTTCCACTCTTCCAAAGTCAAGTGTTTGTGTTTTGTCTCCCCTAGGTCTTCACGTTGCACCTTGGTGTCAGATCGAAACTCCCGCTGAGCAGAAAAGGAATGCGCCCTCTCTTAAAACAAAAACCCTCCTCACGTTTCAATACACTTGTGTCAGGTCTGGGTGTGTCTCTGGCATGCTGGTGGAGTCATTCCGGTCATTCTGTCTCTGCACTGAACACTCCGAAGGAACGACCACCTACCTTGAGGTATATGCTCTGACTACATACCAAGTAGGAGGGAAACTAGAAGGAATGCAGGCTAATGGTCGGTAGGTTAAAACGGGACGCACGTAGAAAGACAAGAGCCAGGAAATGTGGTGGAGAATTAAGAGTAATTGGAGGATTCCGATAGCCAAGAATCCTAGAAAGATATAAGAGAACGGGGAAGGAAAAATGGGGAGCTATTACATTTACATTAAGTCATTTAACAGACGCTGTTATCCAGAGTGACTTACAGCAAGTACAGGGACATTCCCCCCCTGTTGACACAGCCAGGGGTTCGAATCAGGTACCTCCTGAGTACCAGCACGACACCCATGTTACGTAACATTATGTAACTATATCATTAATAAACTGCCATGTGATCACCAGTGGAGTGTACAAATCATGCAAGAATGGTTCCCATGGTGCCTGGAGGTGAGGCTGGAGTACACTGGGTACATTGTGTGTGTGAAGGCCAGCACCTTAGGGCGTGTACCTCAACATGTTTGACGTTCACATCAATGTAGTGTGTTGTGCCAATGAAACAATGAGTCTCACGCAAGCTGGCGTGTGAAATAGTCTTCATGTACGGTAGGCTATGGCAGGGGACGGTGGGCGGACATTCCTCTGCCTTGGACAGTGATTGCTTTGACATCTGAAGTCTGTGGTGCAAAGCTATGTGGGCTGATCAGCGTAGTGTCATAGTATACTGAGGAAACCTAGGGCGAGGCTGTGGCATTTACATGAAGTCACTTAGCAGACACTCTTAACTAGAGCGACTTACAGCAAGTACAGGGACATTCCCCCCTGTGGCAAGTAGGGTGAAGTGCCCAAGGACACAACGTCATGTTGACACAGCCGGGGTTTGAACTGGGTACCTTCTGATTACTTACCCAACTCCCTAACCGACAGCGCCATATGACTCCCATAGGTTTTCAATCCACCCAGATGCTGTCATGTCACCCCGCTCCTCATCGCCCTCCAATGGCTTCCCATCATGGCCCGTATCAGATTCAAGACCCTGGTACTGACCTTCCAAGCAGTGAACGGGACTGCCCCGAATTATATCAACTCTCTCCTCTGGCCTTATACCCCTGCCTGCCGCATACGGTCCTCCTCAGACAATCGTTTAGTGGTCCCACCCATCAAGAGCGCCAGGGCCCAACATCAACTCTTCCCCTGTCTGGCTCCCCAATGGTGGAATCAACTCCCCACCTCCATCAGAAACACTGACTGTCTCCTCACCTTCAAGAAATGGATCAAAACTCACCTGTTCAAAGTTTGATGACACTTAGAAATATCAGCTACTGTTGCTCAGAATCAGAATGATTTTATTGATCCCTGAGGGAAAACGCATAAGTGTTGTTGTTGTTGCTTTGTTGTTCCTTTCCTACAAGTAGACAACTGCCCATCACAGGTGCCTGCCTCAAATGTGTAAACTGTTCGGCTGAATGCTCTTATAGCTCTTCCCTTGGCACTTGTTGGTTTCTTACAATGTGTTTCTTTTAATCTATGTCTATCTATGTTTTGGGGTCTATCATGTTGCTATGCTCAGTGACCGATGCTCTTTTTTAAAGCTCTGTTGTAAATTGCTTTGGATAAAAGAGACTAAAATAGTCTCAATTGTTTGTGCTGAAGTTATTTTCATTTGTGCTGCTTGTATAAATTGTATATTATATTATTTAAGACAAACAAAATCCATCCATCCATCCATTATCTTCCGCTTATCCGGGGCCGGGTCGCGGGGGCAGCAGTCTGAGCAGGGAAGCCCAGACTTCCCTCACCGCACACACCTCCTCCAGCTCCTCCGGGGGGATCCCGAGGCGTTCCCAGGCCAGCCGAGAGACATAGTCCCTCCAGCGTGTCCTAGGTCTTCCCCGGGGCCGCCTCCCGGTGGGACATGCCTGGAACACCTCCCGGACAAACAAAATAACAAAAAATATACTTCAAGATTGCAGGTTTATTCCCTAAATTGAAGTTTACCACTTGAATAATCTAGGTTAAAGATATCACCAAAGATGTCGTAATGTAAGTTCCCATGATGCACTACTTCAGGCAGTGAATGTTGCTGTTTGTGGTTCTGAAGTGTGTCCACCCGTTCACTCATGTGCTATGATGATTTGAATGTTAATACAATGAGTCATATGCCTCAGCTGTTAGGGTGACACCCTCATGGTCAGAAGGGTGTGAGTTCGATACCTGTCTGTAACTATGTGATGTTGTGTCCTTGGGCAAGGCACTTTACCCTACTTGTCGCAGGGGAAATGTCCATGTATTTACTGTAAGGCGCTTCGGATAAAAGCGTCTGCTAATTGAATATTTATTTATTTAATAAACATTTTTGTCAAATTTGTGGTATATTATAAGAGATAATTAATAATGTAATTATCTATAATCACAAAATCTGTCAGATTTAAAAATAGCTTCTTTCCAACAGCTATACGGACTTTAAATGAATCCCTGTCTTGATGTAACCTGTATAAATGTTTGCTCCTGTTGTTGTTGTTATTTCTGTTGCTGTTGATGGAACCTGACACATGAGAGATGTGAGCTTAACTGCTGTACCCAAAGCAAATTCCACCAACTCTGTTGTGTGGCCTTTAATAAATGATTGATAATGATCATTCTGGCATTTTTTTTCAGCACTGGCGATACAATAGCAAATTTTACAGCGGCTAAAACAATTTTACATTCATGTTTGTCTCGTTTTCAATCACCCTACTTGATGAAAACATTGTGACATTTGCAGAAATATTTTAATCGTGTTTAGTCTAATCTTGGTCGACCCCAAAAAATCCTCAAGGATAACCCTAATGATTATAAGACTGAAAATAATGTACCTACATCAATAAATCAATTTACTTATTTTAAAAAGCCACATATTTATTTATTTATTGAGACTTTTTTCCATTTATTTCAGTGCAGACACAGTGGAGTAGGGTCATTTTGAGGGGTTCACTGAATGACAAATGAATGTGCTCTACCAATAACCTCATGGGTGTTAGACTAAAATAAAGTTTAACTTTAGTTCTGACCTGATGTGTGAATATGTGTAATGTGTGTGTGTGTGTGTGTGTGTGAAGCAGTCCTTCTCCTTAGGCAACATAATGTGCATGACATCATGCGAAGCGTGAGTATACCTAGCACAGTTTCATGTTTAAACCCAGTTTAACAAAGGCTGGGCATAATATAATGCTAATCCACTGACTCGTCACAGAACTGCGAGACACAAATAAAAGTGACCTAACACAGTAAACCGAGGTAAAAAAATACCTTTGTCCCCAAGCAGACAATGTGTGGTGCAGTGACATCAACATGTATTCACTGTAAAGGCCACACACTAGTTTACTGGCTGTGTGTCTTACAGACGTATTACTGCATTATCCAATGCAATCACAGCCATGCTGAGCTTGTCTCGTTGGTCTAGCTACCTTGAGCTATGTATGGTTAAGAAATCAGACCTTGTTGTTCTAAGGAGTAGCATGGTCAGATTTCACTGATAATCTTTTATATGACACCGTTGTGTTCTAGAACCTAGATAGAGATCATTCACTTTGGTTTATGCTTAGTCATCATCCCATGAGGAACGCCACATGTATGTTCTTATCAGTAAGGTGGGGGAGTCATGTGACGCGGTCGCTTAGGGAGTTGGTTTACTTTCTGGTAATCAGAAGAGGTACCTGGTCGAAACCCTGCCTGTGTCAATATGACGTTGTCTTTGGGCAAGGCACTTCACACTACTTGGAACTTCCCTGTACTTGCTGTAAGTCGCTCTGGATAAGAGCGTTTGATAAATGACTCAATGTAAGGTTTAGGTTATGTGTGCGTGAATTGGAATGGGGCTATTCCCTGGGCTCTGGACCAGAACAGGTGAAGTTTATTTCCGAACACATCAATGTTCATATACAGAAGACTACTTTTAGGATCCTCTGTGCAAAAATCAAGCTATTTTTTAACGGCACTGGGTAGGGGCAAATCTAGGATCAGGTGTTTCCATCTTTGTCCACTGGGCAATATTGGGCAGAGGCCTGTTTGGCACAAAGAGTGGAAAGACTATCGGTCTCCCCTTTTCAAATACAAACATTCTCAGTAATAATAGCATGATAAAACTACAGAACCATTTCTGGGGGGTGTGCTTGTGACACTTGCAGATATATGTGTTTTTAAAAACTTTTAAACTTTGGAAACTTTTAAAAACTAACATTTATGTATATTTTATACAAATCCAGTGTAAAAATGGTCCTAATCTATTTTATTTATCTATATGTATTCACATGTTACCTGCTCTCTGCTATACTACATGACAATTCTTTGTATTATAACTAAGATAACCCTCTGCACATTTGGAAACCTCAACCTGTCCCGTACCGTAGAAGCAGTCCTTTAACGCCCCCTTGTGGCCCTATTGTGGAATGACCAAATATATTTACACTTCTGTGGACCGCTGATGCTGTAGGTTACTGAAACACTGTGGATACTTGAAACACAATATTAGGCTTAAAAATGGTTTCGGAACAAGATACATATTTATGAGTTAAATTGGGATGACTTAATAACATAATGGTTCCGTTTGAATGAATAAATCTGTCTTTGCTGGAAGCAGACAGTCCCAGTGCTGGTCCCAGGGACAGGTGCTGCTGGACGGCTTGACCACCCAGACACCCACACCACTACACAAAGCAGCTTCAGCGACTGAACCACACAGCTGTAAACGATCTAAACGTCATTAACTGTCCTTCAGCTCACCGTTTTGTTTTGATGTCCTGCGGGGAAGTTTCGTCATCGATGGAAAACCTCTTTTTGGTCGCTCATTCTGTGTTTCTGTTGGGATTTGATTGACATGCTTTTTTTCCATTTCAAAGTTGGACCCTAACTAACATAACTCTATGTTTTACAATTGTAGAGTAATCGTGATTTATTATGACTATATAAGATTAATGGACGATGTCAGGGTGTTACTATAAATAGTGTCCCTAACATTAACAAGTTAACTACAAACCGACTGGCTGGACAGATGTTTGAATTTGACGGACATCTCAAAAGGCCAATCAGGGAAGACCTGGGGATTCGTTGCTAAGATACCGCAGATAATAGGGCTGGACCAAACAGTGCAAACAGACCAATCCTGGGTGGGGTCTGCCAAAAATAGGGAAGATCTCTTCAGTGTGTTTAGAAACGAATACTGTGGGTGGCAGGATGGAGCAAAGACCATAAAGTGACTTAAATTAAGGTTACAAATAAAAAGTAGGCAATAGTATACATAAGGATAGGATAGGAATAAATAAAAACTATACAAACTTTTGTGAATGAATATATACTTGACAATACCTCCTTTTTTCAGTCATCAAAACTATGTAAAACATACTATTTTATATGATGTTGTAGAGACTGCTTTTGCAATAAGAAGCCTAAATGCAACATATGAAACCATCCATATGAGTGTTTAGATATCATCACAAAATAACATAAACAAAAGACCATTTCCTATTTATTTAATGTTTATTGGTGCATTTTCATGTGGCATTATGTGAAAGCAGAGGGAGTTAAGAGCTGCTTGTTCCAGTAGGCAGTGTGTCCATGCTGAAATGCTCCATGGCCAGGTACTGTCAGGGTGACTGAAGTCTCCAGCAGGGGAGGAAGTCCTAGGGGCTCCCAGCATGCACTTCTCTCATCTTTGACCTCCCGGTCCTGGGTCAGTTCTGGGCACATACACACATGTGCAAGAAAGCTAACAAACACACACTTCAATTGGATTCCAGAATTCATTAGTATCAGGATCACTGGTAAGATACCTTTTTCTTCCATGTCCTCGTCTGAAATCGTTGACAATCTGTCAGAGATCTGAGCACAGACTCTGGTAAGCACTTCTGACAGAGCCCTGTGTTTAATCACAATTTGGAACATGATGGATAAAGTGAGAAAACATTTGACCCCGTACGTAGTCTGCCTCTTTCACTCTTTCAACGTGATTTCTTTGTCAATTTACGTCTAATTAAAATCTAGTCTGTCCCCTGACAGACCTGTGCAGTAGACTCAACCTTTTTGGTTTCTGTGACGTAAATTTAGAAGGTTTCATCGGTGTAGGCAACCTCATCACGGTGTTTCCAATGGAAGACAGCCTCTGAAAAGAAGAGGGGGGGGGGGGGGGGGGGGGGGGGGGAGGGGAACAAACTATAATCAGAACATAATGAAGGGAGCATTTAAATCAGAGGTGGGCAGTCCTGATCCTCAGGGGCCGCTGTCCTGGAGGTTCTAGAATGATGCTTCCCTTCTCTGGCACACCTGATTGTAATGAATGGTCATTAACATGCTCTGCATCAACAGAGCTTGATAACGACCCATTCATTATAATCAAGTGTGCCAGAGGCGACCCCTGAGGATCAGGATTGCCCACCTCTGATTCAAGGGATCGCTGTCTAATTGGCAAAAGTAAAATGGTAAAATGTTTGGTAATTGGTCATTAGTGTTGAGATGGTATTGTGGTGTCTGGGGGGAGCTGGGTAACTGCTTTATGTGGTTAACCTTTGTGCTAGCTTTATGTGGCTGTGCTAGGATGTCGCTAGCAAAGTATTTGGTGGGACTGTCCCCCTCCTGACAGCTGTGGAGGCCAGGCAGGGGGTTGTTGGCCATAAACAGGACAGTTCTTTCCAGGTTGCTTTCAGAGGCTTGGAACATGAGGGCCACCTGCCTCCGGTGACTTAGAGACCTTTCGTGCAGTTCCAGTAGCCTCCTATACTCCATCCTCTCATTGAACAACTGTCGGCCAGACGGAGATTCAGAAACTCAGACGTTGACATTATTTTTGGGGACGGAAGTTTGTTTGGTGAGTGGCGTCTGTCTCAGAAGCATGGCGGAGACCAACCTCAATCACAGTGCGCAAGCTGTGCGACATCTCCATCCTCGCCAGCGTCGCCTCAGACTCTTCTCGTAGAATGTTCCAGATCTTTTGAGAATCCATCCCTATTTTGTGTACATCACACATATGAGTACTGTACTGGCATTTCATTCCAACACTACAGGACATAGGATGATAGACTCACTAGATGAATGTTTTTGGGTTCAAGGTCAAGTTTAATTGTCATTTTGTGCGTATGCAACATTTATAAATGAGAACCCTGGTCCCCAAATCAACATTTATTTGTGTAGCCCTTTTTACAAGCAATGTCACAGAGGGCTTCACATATGCCCATAGAACTGCCCCCTCAACCAACCTAAACCCTCAAGGAAGACGAGGAAAAACTCCCAGAAAAACTCACTAGAGGAGAAAAAAAATTGAGAAACCTTGGAAGGAGCAGTTCAGTGAGGGATCCTTTCCTGACATGACAATGACAGGAGGTCTTCCCACACCCCTGATTCAAATAAAGGGTCATTATCAGGCTTCTGCTGAGCTTCATAATGAACTATTCATTCGAATCAGGTGTGTTGGAACAGGGTAACATCTAAAACATGCAGGACAGTGGGTCCTGAGGACCAGGGTTGGGGCCCAATGGTCAATACAAAAGCATAAACCAGGAAACACAAGATACTTGACATTTGCAGCTTCTAGAAAACTTGTCATGTATTTATTTTCACAGACTGACTCTCACCTTCAGTTTTCTGATACATCTCACAGGCTTTCATTGCTACAGCCACATCCCCTAATTTGAGGACAGAATCAGAGACCTTCTTTCCTGAAGTCCTGTATAATTTGAAAATAAACAATACACAATATTTAAATTATTCCATAAACTTTAAAACAAACCATACTCAAATGTTAATTATCACCACAGTACTTGGTCACAGACCTACTAAACTGTTTTATTTAGACAAACCCTTACTTTTTTGCCATCATCTGCAGTTTTTGAAATAAAGTGTTGAAATAAAGTGAGAATGTTGAATTTGTCTGTTTTTTTATGAAGTGACTGCATGTCTTTTCCCTCTAAATTCTGGAACAGTGCGTTCTTAATCTGGCCAACAGTCTGAAGTGAAATCATTAAGTACAGGCAAATACAAAGTGTAAACAATTCAATATAGAAGCCACCCATATGTGCATAATGCACTCATTAGGATTGACAGTTTCTATGGATTTTACTTACAACTTGTTTTACACAAGCAAATTAAGACCACCGTTTTTTTTATTATTATTAAAATTGAATGAAAAAGGATTTTCAATTTTTTATTTTGTAAAATAAATATTTACAATACATAGCATTTAAATTACATAACAAACAGAGGGAACACCAGTCATGTTGATGGAAGAGATGTGTAGATTTTATGACCTCTGCCAGGATATCTTTTCAATGCTTGCATGAGGAAAGTAAACTTGTCCTCATCTTCCTCGTCCTCGTTCAGCCTGACCTCATTCTTCGGGATGGCCTCCAAAGTCATGGCCAAGTTCACAGACACATTCAAAGAGCTCTATCTACAGCATGACTTAGCATGGGGTTATGATCTGAAGCATGACAAGCTAACTCAGAGTGACAAGGACAGAGCTACGATAAGGCAGGACAACATTCCATCATTAAATCATTAATTACCCCTCATTTTTCTAAACCTAATGAAGTCCTGAGGAAACACAAGCCTCTGTGGCTGAAGATAATGTTCTTGTGCTCCTGATGATATCTAAGGGCTCCATTATAGTCCACCTAGCTCTCGACGCTCTTCAGACGTTTTACAAAGATGTTAATAAAATACAAATAAAAAAATGTAATGTCACAACTTTGTATTCCAATTTGTAGATACACATCTATACTATAACATTCTGGTTTTAAAATCCAATAAGGATATACCTTGAGATGTTATTTTCCTAAATTTCTGCAGTTAACCAAGGGGTCCCATTATCATCCACCCAATCACTTTCAATGGAGAAATGACAGTTGGACGCTGAGGAAGGCAAGATGCTACACATGTGGTTTGAGAGCGTATTTAAGATGTATTTTGGTGAGCAGCTACATAAGATGTCTACATCTTGATAAGCATGCATTTCTACTTTAAGAAAAGAACTGAAGAAAACTTTGTGGACGATAACATAGCTGCATACTCTACCTCCACTGGTGTTTGTGTGTCATTCTGTCGTCATTCTGGCTGACCACAGGGTTGGGTCTCATTAACCGCCCTGTTTCTCACCTGGTGCCACATTACTGCAGGTGTCCAGGTTCAATTCCAGCCCAGTGGGCGTTCTACATGTCTTCCTCTCTCCCTGTCTCTCTCTGTCACCATCAAAATAAATAAAACTAAATATTCCAAAATATCGAGTTGGATTTTATGAGCGATGTAAGAATTGTAGACAAATTACAGGTAATAGTTTTATTCCATTTTATTCCTAACTATTTAAATTAATAAAGACAAAGTTATACTGAGAGCACCACTTAGACAAATATTCAAAGTAGAGTCAAATAGAATTGAGGTGTCCAAAGAGTTAAATGTCTACATTTATCAGACACTCTTATCCAGAGAGACTTACAGCAAGTACAGGGACATTCCCCCTGAGACAAGTAGGGTGAAGTGCTTTGCCCAAGGACACAACATCATGTTGGCACAGCCGGAGTTTGAACCAGGGACCTTCTGAAACACCCTCACCGCTCAGCCACTTGACTCCCCTTAACCACTAAAGTTCACTTCCAGTCGACCCAAGTGTTCACGTGGAGGGCGTTGATGAACTGATCTCCATTTTTATAACCGATTTCAAATGGTGCTAGAGGGAGGAAGAGGGACTCTAAGCACCAGAAGAAATCAGTCATCCTTGAGTGGAGAAAGAGACCCTGGAGAGGAGTGGACAGAGTTCTTCCAGCAGTGTCCTTCACCGTGCTGCCCCCCCCTGTCCCCAAGAACACTGATTTCATATGGTGCTAGACACGGAGAGTGACAATCTAAACCACCACGTGAAACCAGACTCTGAGGGAAGAAGTATCTGGACGGTGTCATCGCCACAGGCAGGATGATTGACCAGAGGACGACAGTCTCACAGACAGCAGATTAAACCGGCTCCACCGCCACACTGGAGTCCACTTACACAACACAGACACAGGGCCAAG
Source organism: Protosalanx chinensis (assembly GCA_030340685.1). NCBI lineage: Eukaryota > Metazoa > Chordata > Actinopteri > Osmeriformes > Salangidae > Protosalanx > Protosalanx chinensis. The sequence continues at coordinate 10,254,681 of CM059335.1, forward strand.
GCAAATACAGAGTCAGTAGATTACTGCCTGTGTTCTTCTGATGAATGGGGTTGTCATGACAACCTTTTCGTGAGACCAGCCTTGTGAGATCCAGATTTCCCTCCATTTCTGCTCTCTTTTACCGTCGAGGCGTGAAGCGGAATTAAAATACAGTTCTGTTGACTCAACTGTGCTCAAGTCATTCATTACCCCATTTCTGGAATCACCTCAGACATTTACATGTAGTCATTTATCAGACGCTCTTATCCAGAACGATTTACAGTAAGTACAGGGACATTCCCCCCTGAGGCAAGTAGGGTGAAGTGCCTTGCCCAAGGACACAACATCATGTTGACACCCCTGATGACTAGCTTGACTCCTCACACAAGCTTATCCACACACATAAAAATTACAATTACTTTTATATATATGCCTGTTTGTGTTAGAAAGAAAAATATAATTTTAATGATCAAAATGTTGCCATTTCTACTGTCATGAAAGCTGTATACATCGTTAGCAAAGCTCTGGTACTCACCAACATGTGTCCTGGTGTCAGCCGACCTCCCTAGCACAGGTCCTGGGAAAAACACACAGAAACAGCAGATGACAACAGATCCGAGCCTACAGAGGGAGAGCTGCTGTTTGTGTAGGCTCCATGTCTACCAGCCTATCTTAACAAGCCTGTTCCACAGCTCCATCACAGCCTAACAACAGATTGCTTATTATAGCTTAGTGTACCTGCCTAGCGAGTATCTATGGACACATGGAACATGTCCGTATGACGTGAACCACACCTTCATCCTCACGTCCAGCCTACTGAACACACACACACACCTACCCAACGATGTCACCAAGACCGAGACATGCAAGATCTCACTCTACATGGAGTCATTTATCAGACGCTCTTATCCAGAGCGACTTACAGCAAGTACAGGGACATCCCCCCTGAAGCAAGTAGGGTGAAGTGCCTTGCCCAAGGGCATAACATCATGTTGACACAGCCGGGGTCCGAACCCGGGACCTTCTGAATAATACTTCAGGGAGGTCAGGTGGCTAAGCGGGTAAAGGCGTTGGCCTCATGATCAGAAGGTTGTGAGTTCGATTCTCGGTTTTAACTATGTGATGTTGTGTCCTTGGGCAAGGCACTTCACCCTACTTGCCTCAGGGGGATTGTCCTTGTACTCACTGTAAGTCGCTCTGGATAAAAGCGTCTGCTAAATGGATATTTACATGAATTACATTTAGTCGCTTTCGCTTATACCGAAAGTGACTTCCAAGAGAGAGCTTTACAAAAGAGCATTTATCACTGATCATAGCAACATGATAGTCCCCGAAAATTGCAGGTTTATAGATTATGAAACAAACATTGCGAGAAACCAAACAAG
>CM059335.1:10256544-10297685 GCA_030340685.1 Protosalanx chinensis
CATGTATCCTGTAGGTCTGTGATCTGGTGGAGGGCTAAGTGTTCCAATGAGAAATGTTAAACAAGAGGTCGTGTTCAAATAAAGGAAGGGAGTTAATCTCACACAGCTTTGTTACGATCAATACAACAGAACCAGGTTTTTCTTTCGTATCTACTTGTTCACAGATTTATCACGGCTCTTTTCAAGAAGGACAGGTGTCCAATAATCATGACATAACTGGTGTTTACCTTGTGTTTGATAAGCCATGTCTGTCGTTGACTTTAATGTTAATATGTATGGTGTGTTTGGGAGAACACAAACTGCTTCCCACCAAACTTGACAACACAATATCGACTCTTTCATTCTCTCATCTCCCCAGTATTCATCTCCAACTCTCACTTGAGCTCTTTCTCTCTCTTATTTGAATTCCAATAAGCTTAATTTCCATGACAAGACGTATGGAGAGAAACATGCTGGCCAGCGGTGTAGCAATTTCAGATTCAGATTCAGAATACTTTATTAATTTATAATACAATTTATATTTTATTGTTGTTTATGAACAGGTTCAAAAGAAATGCATTCAAATAGAAAGATTACAAAATAGAAAGAAAAGAAGATGCAAAGTGAAATATCAAACTAAAAAGGAATTGGGAACTCGTAAACATTTATTAATATAGCGGTATCTTTTTTACATTTATTCATTTCCGTGTATTCATTTAGCAGACACTTTAATCCAAAGCAACTTCCAAGAGAGAGCTTTACAAAAGAGCTTCAGTCACTGATCATAACAACATGATAGCCTCAAACACTGAAGGTAGTCAGATTATGACGCACACATTGTGGGAAACCAAACAAGTGCCAAAGGGAAGAACCACTTTCTCTCAATTTTCTCCGGTGCAAATCTTTCTCTCTTTTACTGCTTCTCTGTCTCTCTGTCTGTCTCTCTCTCTCTCCCTCTCCCCCTCTCTCTGTCTCTCTCTCTCTCTCTCTCTCTCTCTCTCTGTCTCTCCCCCCTCTCCTCTGTCTCTCTCTCTCTCTCTCTCTCTCTCTCTCTGTCTCTCTCTCTCTCTCTCTCTCCTCTCTCTCTCTCTCTCTCTCTCTCTGTCTCTCCTCTCCTCTCTCTCTCTGTCCTCTCCTCTCTCTCTCTCTCTCTCCTCTCTCTGTCTCTCTCTCTCTCTCTCTCTCTCCCTCTCTCTCTCTCTCTCTCTCTCTCTGTCTCTCTCTCTCTCTCTCTCTGTCTCTCTCTCTCTCTCTCTCTCTCTCTCTCTGTCTCTCTCTCTCTCTCTCTCTGTCTCTCTCTCTCAGTGTAATGTCTGCAGATCTTGCTTTTCAGCTGTTTCCTGCGTCACTTCCTCCAGGTCAATGACATGTAAACAGAAGCGAAGCCATGCTTGCCACGCACACACTCACACACACACGCCACACACACACACACACCAGTACACTCCCACATCCATACAAATGAACACACACAAACACGCACGAGGTCACGTGGGAGCATTAATCAAGACCACATACACTCAACTGAAAAACAACTAGCGCTGGTTTAACCGCCCGCTCTCTGGCACGTAAACACATGCACCCAAAACAGACCACCGCAAAGAAAGTGTGCAGTCACAAAAGGACAAATAACAACAGTTGAATTGATATGGTGCTATCATGTGGTGATTGTTCAGGGATTATCCCAGGAAGTATATGGCAGTCTTGCCTTCAAGAGAGCGAGAGAGTAGAGTGTGAATGGTTTTCATAATCAGGATGCTGGGGAAGCAGCTGATTCACACAGAATCATCTACGTAGTGTTTTTAAACACTCACCAACAGACCAATAGATTACAGTTTAACACGTGTATGTTCGCTTTAGAAACTTCATTTGATTGTAAGAGCACACACATTACTGTAAAAGCCTTTACACAGAATATTATTTTTTCCCTGCAAGTGTAACCCCCATAATGAGCTCCACTAGTTCCACACTGTGCAGGTCTTGAAATCAGGATGTTTGCCATGATAGACGGACCCTCAAACAAAGAGGCTAAAGTCTGCAACCCCTAACATCAGTCACTACAATATCCTTTGAGATCAGAGGACCAGCAACTACTAGCTGACCTCCGTTACACAAGCTCACATTTAACTTTGAACACACACACACACACACAGGCAGTTATATACTAACACCTCTGTACTCTAGTGACACTGGAGACATTTTGAATATGTCACTAATCTCCCTGCTTCTTTGAGGACCTATTTCCAGGCTGTTTGCTAAGTAATGCACTCATGTAGAAGCCCTTACTGCTTTACAAATCTTCTGTGATTTGATTATACTCGGCAATAAAAGCAGTAACAGGAATTACATATGTACATTTTATGTCAGTATTTGTGAACCAAACCCTGAATCCTCTGAATCCCTTATTTAGGTTCATGGTTTATACAGCATACTTGTTAAAGAAACACAAGTATTCTCTTTTAAACACAACCACTTTACTATCACAGAAGTACAAAGTTGACAATCAACACATTTCTCTACCAGTACCAACAGTACTTAGATTGACTGCTGGACCTGATGTTAGTTCCCAGCAGGATCACCATGACTCTTATTGAGGGACTTGTTGCTCTTGTTGGCCAGTTGTAACCAATTTGAAATACTTGAAGGTATATTATTGTTACTTGCTTTCACACAGGTACACTACTGCACGTTTGAGGTTCAAATACAGCTCTTGTGGTCTTCTCTTTGAAACTTGTTTGGTTTCACATGATGTATGTTTCATAATCTGACTACCTGCCATGTTTGGGGTCTATCATGTTGTTATGATCAGTGACTGAAGCTCTTTAGTAAAGCTCTCTCTTGGAAGTTGTTTTGGATAAAAAGTGTCTGTTAAATGAATACATGTAAATGTGCTCTGATGGACACGTCTCAGTGACTTTGCCTTGGCCCTGTTTCAACTGGGGGGGTGGGGGGGGGGGGGGGGGGGGGGGGGGGGATAATCTAACCAGAGATCACTGCTTCAGCCGGCTGCAGCGCTGCATGAATGACATTTGTAACCATGCAGAAAACCACGCTTTCTCTGCAGTGACTGGTGTCAATGCAGCAACAGCAACAAATCATGCAGCCGCAACAGATATAATTTTTGAAAATGCTTCGAAGGTTACGTGTGTAAACACAGCTGAAACTTGGATCCATTGGGAGGCCACTGTCCTGACAGTTTTAGATGTTTCCCTGCTCCAGCACACCTGATCCTAATGAAAAGGTTATTACCAAGCTCTGTGGAAGCCTGATAATTAGAATCAGGTGTGTTGGAGCAGGGAAACATCTAAAACTGTCAGGACAGTGACCCTTGAGGACCAGGATTGGTGACCCTGTGCTAGAGTGTATAAAGAGGTAGACATTAAACTTAGTGACAAACATTAGGAGTTCCAAATGAGGGTTGCTCATGGGTTGCCGAATATTCCCACGGCAGGATATTAATCATCATCATAATAGGCTTAATTGCATTAATATTACAACGAACACAGACAATAGGTGTCGTCGCAGCTTCGCTGATTAGCTCTAATCAAATAGCTTCATTTTAAAATTGTGTTGTGGTTTTATCAGTGCGTTTGGGTTGAGGATGGAGGGCAGGGGCGTGCTAGGGGACACGTGCCCCAGTATGAATCTGCTGTGCCGCAGTAACATCTCAAGTTCGAGTGTTAACAGTTCACTTTATTAGTCCGTGCATTCATTTAGATTGATAATCCTGGGGCAACTGAACGCAGTAGCTCAGTCAATACAACACGCTGTTCATCCAAACACACTGATGCCTGCAGAAACGTCAGCGCGCGCTTCTGAGCACGCGCAGAGGGCCAGGGTTCGAAGTCGGCACGCAAGTCAGAATAGAGGTCTAGGTTAAGAAAACATGACAAAGCTAAAGAAACTTCCTAAATGATAGACCTTACTGATCATCTTAATTTTCACCTTGAAACATAAAAACAATATTACAAAAAACAGTATTGGTGCGCACTATTGAGTATAGTAAACGTATATAGCAAACTTGCTTCCCTGAACTGTAGGATAGTGAGTTCAGCAGGGGGAGTTTCTGGCTGAGAGCACTGTGCTCTAAAGACTCAGCAGAACATAAAGGGATATGAATTGGGGGCTTGTACCCCAGCTTCAGGTCTAACGCCCCTGATGGAGAGTGTAGGCTAGCATATTTATAGATCGTTTCAATATTAAATGTTTACCGTTAGCATGTAACGATAGTGTGTGATTTGGATGCATGTGTTCATCCTGTTCTATTTGAAGACAAAACAGAAACAAAGTGCGTAGCGCTGATGCGCGCTCCCGAGCCTGGTGCTCGTGCCACACAGACGGTCAGGTGCCAGACGCGCTCCCGAGCCCGGTGCTCGTGCCACACGGTCAGGTGCCAGGTTGTTTTCGTCGCTGGCACCACACTTAGGCAGTGACGGTGCATGTTTTGCCACGTTTGATAAACATATCATCCTTTGAAGATCAAGTAGAACCCTGTAAAGCACTGATGAAGCCAGAACCTCCATCTTTATCATCCTTTATAACCCAGATTATCTTTGATGGTGGCGATAATAAAGCTCATAAAAAGTTGTATCTACCAACCACAATGTACAATCCAAATGCAGTTGCATTTTCACCCCGAAATAACCTTGCCACCCCCCAGTTTAAGCATTGTACAACTAATTATTACTGTTAAAAAGATAACATGACGCCTAATGGAACATCTGCGCAACTTGCATGCGTGACGCGCTCGAGCGACAGTCTGCAGAAGTAGCATGTTCCGACAGCCGAGTGCAAGTTAAACCCCAACACGTAACTATTCATTGTTATGTCAAATGAAAGATAGCTTAATGTTCTCGTTCGGGCATTATGTTGTTATCCCATTGAACAAGGCTCTCTGCTAACTGGGGCGTGATGAGGTCTAGTCCAGCTGTATGATGGAGGCTCTAAAACACAACATCTAAAGCAGATCTGGATAAAGGAGCAGAGCTGCAGCCTGACCTGCGCCACACTAACTGGAATGCGGACGTTGCAGACGATAAAGCCCAGATATCTTCTTATTGCTGCCAGGGAGCATGATACAGAACACTATCAACACCATGTAGAAATAACCCATCAAATAACCTTCGCTTCCTCCGAAAACTTACATAAAAACACACGAGACGAAATTCATATGTAAACTATCAACAATCTGAAATAGATTATGCAAAGGTAAAATAAAAAATAAAATAACTTTACTCACGTTGTAATAAGACCAAATTCACGCTCCAAAGCGATGGTAGAATAAACATGAACTTTAGGGCGGATAGTCATGTTATGGCAGGTGCAATCACGAAGCGGCTGACATGTCCCGTCTGCGGAGCACACATTCACGAGCGCCTCGGGGCCGCCCCTGCCCCCCCCCCCCCCCCCCCCCCCCCCCCCCCCCCTCTGCCGCCCCTGCCCCCCCTCCTCTCTGGTCCTCTGCGCTGCAGGAGTGAGACCACAACGTGTTGGCAGGTTATTGCGCAGATTGTCTCTCTTTTTCATCAGCCCAGGAAACCCTCCGTGTGTCTGTCCCTCATGTCCATCATGTGACACACTGAGGCCTCATGGAAACTTAAAGGGACCGCCCACCTGATCCCGACCAACCGCAACCAAGCGTCAAGAATCATGAATGAGCAGAAAAGAACCATCCAGAAAGAAGGTGGTTCTGACTTTCACTTCCTGTTAGGTATCATTCTGACTCCCTACCAAGTATATATAGGCCTACCAGATCCAAGGGGAAGGGGGGTGGGGGGGGGGGGGGTAGGCTTCAGCCATTTCCTCCATGCTCAATGAGGTCATAAATATGACATAATTTATGATGACGCACTTATGGGCTGTGGCAGAGCATTAGGCAGGGTAAAGGACATATTTACACTTACATGTAGTAATTTAGCAGACGCTCTTATCCAGAGCTACTTACAGTACATACGGGGACATTACCCCTGAGGCCAGTAGGGTGAAGTGCCTTGCCCAAGGACACAACATCATGTTGCCTAAGTCAGGAATCTAACTGGAAACATTCTGATCACTAGCCCACGCCCTAAGCACTCAGCTACTCCCTATGACATGAGACTACAATTGTAACTGTTGACAAAAAAGCAGCTACTTATCCGGTACAATAAGTCATATAAGTGATCAAATAACTAAAGTTAACGCAAGCCTATATAGCTGACCCTCACCAGCCCTCACCAGCCCTCACCAGCCCTCACCAGCCCTCACCAGCCCTCACCAGCCCTCACCAGCCCTCACCAGCCTTCACCAGCCCTCACCAGCCCTCACCAGCCCTCACCAGCCCTCACCAGCCCTCACCAGCCCTCACCAGCCTTCACCAGCCCTCACCAGCCCTCACCAGCCCTCACCAGCCCTCACCAGCCCTCACCAGCCCTCACCAGCCCTCACCAGCTCTCACCAGCCCTCACCAGCCCTCACCAGCCCTCACCAGCCCTCACCAGCCCTCACCAGCCCTCACCAGCCCTCACCAGCTCTCACCAGCCCTCACCAGCCCTCACCAGCCCTCACCAGCCCTCACCAGCCCTCACCAGCCCTCACCAGCCCTCCCTTTCCTCTCAGTTCTATGGTGTCATTGATTAGACCGCCCCACACAGCCAACGAGGACCGTGTGAACATACCAGAGGTCCGGGTGTTCTGTTGCTCACAGACCCCCTGTGGTGCGCATTAGAGAGGATTACAACTTCCGAAACAAAAGACACCTCTCCTCAACCTTGGCTGGGCTCGAATCCTCTTCTCTTCTAGAATGTTCCATGCCAACTCGGGCCTAGCCAACTAACAACCAGGAAAAAACTACAATCTCAACAAATACCATTTAAAATACCCATTTTATTCAGACTCTCGATGCTTTAAATGTTAAATGTTAGGATGCACAAGCATACGGAAGTGAGAGAGTGAGACAGAAGAGAAATCTTGTTGTGATAACTGGAACTTGAAAGACCTGCCTGGAAGCATCCTGACTCATTTCAAAGAAGCTTAGTCACCAACATTAGTCATGACGCCTCTTAGAATGGATGTGATGCATCATATTGTGGACCATACCTCGCATTACTTCATTATGAGGACATTTTTTGCCCAACTCCAGACAAAAATAACAGTAAAATAGACAATGACAACATACTTGGAATGGGAGCTGAATGGAAGCTGTGTACCTCTACAATTAGTCTGTTAGCAGACAATTCGGGAAATAGTGTTTTTGTTTCTTTGAACTTTAGAAGCCAATTTGTCAATTCTTTCCATCTCCTCTTTCCCATACAAGATTACCCCAGTACAATGTCAATGACATTTTTTCTATGCCAAATCACTCATTTCTATGCCAAATCAAGACATTTATATAACGATCAATGTGCTTTATATGTCACATCATAGGTATATACAAAATGTGTACAAATCATTTTCGTTTCTGTGTGCAATATCATATTACATTACACAATATTAGCGAAATTATCTGCTAAATAAATAAATGTCAATGATTCAGTATCTATGATATCATTATTTTTAGCACCCTTACTTAGATCCTTATCAAATCTCGTATTTTATATGCTACCCTGTACCTTGTATTTTTATATTTGAATATGTAACTGTTGAGTGCTGTACTTTACAAGTTGCAAACTGCAATTTCCCCATTGCGGGACAAATAAAGGTTTGTATTTCTCTGTCTCTCTCTAGAGCTGTGTTTGTCTCTCTCAGGCCTTCTCTGTATCTCTCTGTGTTAGTCTCTTTAAACTTTGTATCTCTCAGTCCTTCTCTGTGGAGTGTTTGTCTCTTTAAACCTTGTCTCTCTCAGTCCTTCTCTGTGTTTGTCTCTAAACCTTGTCTCTCTCACTCCTTCTCTCTCTGTGTTAGTCTCTTTAAACCTTGTCTCTCTCAGTCCTTCTCTCTCTGTGTTAGTCTCTTTAAACCTTGTCTCTCTCAGTCCTTCTCTGTGTTTGTCTCTAAACCTTGTCTCTCTCAGTCCTTCTCTCTCTGTGTTAGTCTCTTTAAACCTTGTCTCTCTCAGTCCTTCTCTGTGTTTGTCTCTAAACCTTGTCTCTCTCAGTCCTTCTCTCTCTGTGTTAGTCTCTTTAAACCTTGTCTCTCTCTCCTTCTCTCTCTGTGTTAGTCTCTTTAAACCTTGTCTCTCTCTCCTTCTCTCTGTGTTTGTCTCTTTAAACCTTGTCTCTCTCTCCTTCTCTCTCTGTGTTTGTCTCTTTAAAGCTTGTCTCTCTCTCCTTCTCTCTCTGTGTTTGTCTCTTTAAACCTTGTCTCTCTCTGTGTTTGTCTCTCTCAGTCCTTCTCTGTGTTTGTCTCTATAAACATTGTCTCTCTCTGTGTGTGTCTCTTTAAACCTTGTCTCTCCCAGTCCTCCTCTGTGTGTCTTTAAATCTGGTCTCTCTCTCCTTCTCTCTGTGTGTGTCTCTTTAAACATTGTCTCTCTCTCCTCCTGTGTGTCTCTAAACCTTGTCTCTCTCAGTCCTTCTCTGTATCTCTGTGTTTGTCTCTTTAAACCTTGTCTCTCTCTCTCTCTCTCTAGTCCTATGTGTGTGTCTCTTTAAACCTTGTCTCTCTCTCTCTCTCTAGTCCTATGTGTGTGTCTCTTTAAACCTTGTCTCTCCCTCCTTCTCTCTGCTGTCTATATGTTCGCTTGTTATTTTGTGTAACAAAATGGCTGCCGTTCCAGAGAACAGAGTCCTCTCCTTCAGCGTCTTTAAATGGAGCTCTTACTCCTCCACATATTTGCCAGAGTGAGTAACGAACACGAGAACAGACACGTTTATTGCACTCGTTTCCGTGGTTTCCTTGTATTTTGTGACTATAAAACACCGGAATAATCTTCCTTTGGCCTAGCTGACAGTGAGCCCACTCACTCACCATCGTTAGCTAGATAGCTAGCACTAGCATTAGCTAGCACCATCACCTTATAATATTATCATTATATTTGATTGCATTCAGTTGTTGGGTCGGTCGCTATCTTAGAAACACTTTTTATTACGTTGCCTAACCAAAACATTAGTCATTACAGTGACTTAAAATTACGATGATTATTTGGTTAAGGTTAGCTATCTCTAACTTGGTAAAGCTGGCTTGCTTAAGATAGCTAAACTAGCTGCTAGCATACGAGTTGACAGATCATCCTGTTGTTGCCATAGCAGCCAGTGTGTGAGTCACTGTTCCTGTTCCTGTGTGTGTTTATTGTGTGATGCTTGATTTCCTGACCAAGTAAGGTCAAGTTAGCGTGGCTGGACAGTACTCGCTTGCCTTGTGCATCAGTGTCCGGTCCAGCTCATTCGTTTGCTACCTTGGAGGGATAACTTGGTTTAGTGTGTGACCCCGGGGTTATCTTTAAGTGTTCAATGCTTATTCGCTATGTTTTCCCTTTCCCTCTTTCTACAGAAACATCTTGGTAGACAAACCTAATGATCAGTCTTCCAGATGGTCGTCAGAGAGCAACTACCCGCCACAAGTAATGTGCCACGCCCACCTGCACAGACACCTGAAGATAAATCACATCTTCCTTACATCACAGCATCACAGCAAATCAGCATCACATCACAGCAAATCAGCATCACATCACAGCAAATCAGCATCACATCACAGCAAATCAGCATCACATCACAGCAAATCAGCATCACATCACAGCAAATCAGCATCACATCACAGCAAATCAGCATCACATCACAGCAAATCAGCATCACATCACAGCAAATCAGCATCACATCACAGCAAATCAGCATCACATCACAGCAAATCAGCATCACATCACAGCAAATCAGCATCACATCACAGCAAATCAGCATCACATCACAGCAAATCAGCATCACATCACAGCAAATCAGCATCACATCACAGCAAATCAGCATCACATCACAGCAAATCAGCATCACATCACAGCAAATCAGCATCACATCACAGCAAATCAGCATCACATCACAGCAAATCAGCATCACATCACAGCAAATCAGCATCACATCACAGCAAATCAGCATCACATCACAGCAAATCAGCATCACATCTAAACTAGGATATTACAGCCTTACATTTTGTATACCCTAAAGTGTGTCTTTAATAAACAGTCCTCTAAATAAACATATTCATCTACCAAACAAGCTGCAGTTTTGCCACACATGCACTTTGTAGGTACTGACTCTGTCTAATGTAAAATAAATGTCGGGGCTAATGAGCGCACCTGTTTAAAAGCTGCACCAACGAAATTTAGCTACAATTTTTTACATCTTCATATACAAGCCACAGTGCCTCTGCCAGTGGACGGCATTATCTCCCTCATGCATCCATTTAACCTACAGAACAGGGGATTGTTGGAAGTCTCCAGGGTTGGTTCATGGTTCCTGCTTGAATGTCTTTTACTTTTCAAGCCTGTCAGTGGCTGCAGGGCTAGTTATCCTGAGGTTAGTGTGAGTTCAGGCGCTTTAACTGACAAACTAGCTGATAGATTTAATGCTTTTCCAGTCTGTGTCTGTATTGCTGTGTTGTGTAACGGAGGCCAGCTAGTAGTTGCTGTGTGAGTAAGCCTCACTTCTCTGATCTCAAAGGAGGCTGTAGTGACTGATGTTAGAGGTTGCAGCCTTCAGCCTCCTGGTTAGAGCGTCTGTCTCCCATGCTGGAGAGCCTGGGTTCCAGAGCCCTGCAGTGGGGAGCGAGTTACAGGAGATACGGCTGCAATAATGTTGGGAAATCTGGTAATATAGACCTGTCTCTCTCTCTCTCTCTCTCCACTTCCATTTCTCTCTTAACGCAAATTCTCTCATTCTATTATTTCCTTCAGTACTTGATTCTAAAAATGGAGAGGCCAGCGATAGTCCAGAGCATCACGTTTGGAAAGTATGAGAAGACTCACGTGTGCAACCTGAAGAAGTTCAAGGTGTTTGGTGGCATGAGCGAAGAGAACATGACAGAGCTACTCTCCAGGTGAGGGTGGAGGGACAACCAATCACCAGCTGCTACGTCATTGATGACCTAGAACATGTTTTATTATTATTTCCTTAGTATTTCCCATCACTCAGCCAAACGTAACGTCTTGGGTCTCGCTTGAACGTTCTCATTAAAATCTTGTGGGAAATGAGCTGATGTCATCTTCTGACGTCATCCTGTTTCCTGTCCTTCCTCAGCGGCCTTAAGAATGACTACAACAAGGAGACGTTCACCTTGAAGCACAAGATTGACGAGCAGATGTTTCCCTGCAGATTTGTCAAAATAGGTGAGGATGAACGAGCCTCTCGGTCAGGAGGGAGTCCTGCTTGATGTGATCAGAGGGCCGAAGGTTAGGGTTATCACTCATCACTTCCTCCATGTTAGTACTTGTGTCTCTTTGTCCATCTCTTAATCTCAGGTCTTCTCATTCCTTATGTCAGTTTTTTTTTTCCTATCGCTCTCCCTCTCTCTTTCTGTCTCGCTGTCTCCCTCTCTCTTTCTGTCTCGCTGTCTCCCTCTCTCTTTCTGTCTCGCTGTCTCCCTCTCTTTCTGTCTCTCTGTCTCCCTCTCTCTTTCTGTCTCGCTGTCTCCCTCTCTTTCTGTCTCTCTGTCTCCCTCTCTCTCTCTGTCTCGCTGTCTCCCTCTCTTTCTGTCTCGCTGTCTCCCTCTCTCTTTCTGTCTCGCTGTCTCCCTCTCTTTCTGTCTCTCTGTCTCCCTCTCTCTTTCTGTCTCGCTGTCTCCCTCTCTTTCTGTCTCTCTGTCTCCCTCTCTCTCTCTGTCTCGCTGTCTCCCTCTCTTTCTGTCTCGCTGTCTCCCTCTCTCTCTGTCTCGCTGTCTCCCTCTCTTTCTGTCTCGCTGTCTCCCTCTCTCTCTGTCTCGCTGTCTCCCTCTCTTTCTGTCTCGCTGTCTCCCTCTCTCTTTCTGTCTCGCTGTCTCCCTCTCTTTCTGTCTCGCTGTCTCCCTCTCTTTCTGTCTCGCTGTCTCCCTCTCTTTCTGTCTCGCTGTCTCCCTCTCTTTCTGTCTCGCTGTCTCCCTCTCTTTCTGTCTCGCTGTCTCCCTCTCTTTCTGTCTCGCTGTCTCCCTCTCTCTTTCTGTCTCGCTGTCTCCCTCTCTTTCTGTCTCGCTGTCTCCCTCTCTCTTTCTGTCTCGCTGTCTCCCTCTCTTTCTGTCTCGCTGTCTCCCTCTCTCTTTCTGTCTCGCTGTCTCCCTCTCTTTCTGTCTCGCTGTCTCCCTCTCTTTCTGTCTCGCTGTCTCCCTCTCTCTTTCTGTCTCGCTGTCTCCCTCTCTCTTTCTGTCTCGCTGTCTCCCTCTCTCTTTCTGTCTCGCTGTCTCCCTCTCTTTCTGTCTCGCTGTCTCCCTCTCTCTTTCTGTCTCGCTGTCTCCCTCTCTCTCTGTCTCGCTGTCTCCCTCTCTCTTTCTGTCTCGCTGTCTCCCTCTCTCTTTCTGTCTCGCTGTCTCCCTCTCTCTCTGTCTCGCTGTCTCCCTCTCTCTTTCTGTCTCGCTGTCTCCCTCTCTCTTTCTGTCTCGCTGTCTCCCTCTCTTTCTGTCTCGCTGTCTCCCTCTCTCTTTCTGTCTCGCTGTCTCCCTCTCTTTCTGTCTCGCTGTCTCCCTCTCTTTCTGTCTCGCTGTCTCCCTCTCTTTCTGTCTCGCTGTCTCCCTCTCTCTTTCTGTCTCGCTGTCTCCCTCTCTTTCTGTCTCGCTGTCTCCCTCTCTCTTTCTGTCTCGCTGTCTCCCTCTCTCTTTCTGTCTCGCTGTCTCCCTCTCTCTTTCTGTCTCGCTGTCTCCCTCTCTTTCTGTCTCGCTGTCTCCCTCTCTCTCTCTGTCTCGCTGTCTCCCTCTCTCTTTCTGTCTCGCTGTCTCCCTCTCTTTCTGTCTCGCTGTCTCCCTCTCTTTCTGTCTCGCTGTCTCCCTCTCTCTTTCTGTCTCGCTGTCTCCCTCTCTCTTTCTGTCTGGTTCTGTCTCGCTCTCTCCCTCTCGTTCTCTCATTGTTCCTCTCTTTCTCCCTTTCTCGTTCTGTGTGTCTCGCTCTCTCGTTCTGTCATTGTTTCTTTCTCTCCCTGTCTCGCTCTCTCTCCCACTCTTTTTACATGTATTCATTTAGCAGACGCTGTTATCCAAAGCGACAAGAGAGAGCTTTACAAAAGAGCTTCGGTCACTGATCATATCAACGTGATAGACCCTGAACATAGTGGGCTTATAGATTATGAAACATACATATAAGTGCCAAGTTTTCTCATTGTTTCTCTCCTTCCCTCTGCCTCCTCTCAGTGCCTCTGATGTCCTGGGGTCCAAGCTTCAACTTCAGCATCTGGTACATAGAGCTGCACGGCATCGAGGACCCAGAGGTGGTGCAGCCCTGCCTGAACTGGTACAGCAAGGTAGGCCTGCATCCCACCCACAGCAACACACATGTACCTGGAGGCCTGCATCCCACCCACAGCAACACACATGTACCTGGAGGCCTGCATCCCACCCACAGCAACACACATGTACCTGGAGGCCTGCATCCCACCCACAGCAACACACACGTACCTGGAGGCCTGCATCCCACCCACAGCAACACACACGTACCTGGAGGCCTGCATCCCACCCACAGCAACACACACGTACCTGGAGGCCTGCATCCCACCCACAGCAACACACACGTACCTGGAGGCCTGCATCCCACCCACAGCAACACACATGTACCTGGAGGCCTGCATCCCACCCACAGCAACACACACGTACCTGGAGGCCTGCATCCCACCCACAGCAACACACATGTACCTGGAGGCCTGCATCCCACCCACAGCAACACACATGTACCTGGAGGCCTGCATCCCACCCACAGCAACACACATGTACCTGGAGGCCTGCATCCCACCCACAGCAACACACATGTACCTGGAGGCCTGCATCCCACCCACAGCAACACACATGTACCTGGAGGCCTGCATCCCACCCACAGCAACACACATGTACCTATGTCTTCTTTAACTCAGACTAGGCAGCAACCTGGCCCAACATCACATAAAAGCACTCTCAGGACTAGAATGAAAGTAGGTTTATTCGCCATGTACGTTTGCACATACACAGAAGTGTGGCAGAGGGGTGCGAACAAAAAACATGTACAGAACTTAAAAATAAAAAGTATAAAAGAAAAGATGAGAATATAAAAATATGAACGTAAAAATGAATTACCTTACAAGATACCATGACCTCATTAAGGGTATTAGTTGGTCTAGTCACTGGATTACTGCATTATTGGAAGAGCAGATTGATTGTTGTCAAAAAGCCGGGACTGTTGGCATGTATTGAATGTTGTTGCCAATAAAAGCCCATCCCACCATGTTCCAGTAGTACAGAGAACAGGAGGCCATCCGCTTGTGCCTGAAGCACTTCCGGCAGCATAACTACACGGAGGCTTTCGAGTCGCTGCAGAAGAAGACCCGCATCGCTCTGGAGCACCCCATGCTCACGCACCTGCATGACCGCCTGGTCCTCCGGGGGGACTTTGATGCCTGCGAGGAGCTCATCGACAAAGCTGTAACAGGTGACACACACACACACACAAAACACACACAAAACACACACAAACACAGACGCGCACACACAGACGCGCACAAAACACACACACACAAAACACACACAAACACAGACGCGCACACACAGACGCGCACACAAACAAACACACACACTGACACACACACACACAGACACATAAACACAGACACACAAACACACAGACACACACACACACAAAACCTTGGTACCATAGGTTCGTTCCATAAAGCAGTGGCCTCCAACCCTAGTCTTCAGGGCCCACTGTCCTGCATATTTTAGATGTCTTCCTCTTCCCACACACCTGATTCTAATGCATGTTCATTACCAGGATTCTTCAGAGCTAGATAAAGACTCAGGGAAACATCTAAAACATGCAGGACAGTGGAGCCCTGAGGACCAGGGAAACATCTAAAACATGCAGGACAGTGGAGCCCTGAGGACCAGGGAAACATCTAGAACATGCAGGACAGTGGAGCCCTGAGGACCAGGGAAACATCTAGAACATGCAGGACAGTGGAGCCCTGAGGACCAGGGAAACATCTAGAACATGCAGGACAGTGGGGGCCCTGAGGACCAGGGAAACATCTAGAACATGCAGGACAGTGGAGCCCTGAGGACCAGGGAAACATCTAGAACATGCAGGACAGTGGGGGCCCTGAGGACCAGGGAAACATCTAGAACATGCAGGACAGTGGAGCCCTGAGGACCAGGGAAACATCTAGAACATGCAGGACAGTGCTGCCCTGAGGACCAGGGAAACATCTAAAACATGCAGGACAGTGGGCCCTGAGGACCAGGGAAACATCTAGAACATGCAGGACAGTGGAGCCCTGAGGACCAGGGAAACATCTAGAACATGCAGGACAGTGGGGCCCTGAGGACCAGGGAAACATCTAGAACATGCAGGACAGTGGAGCCCTGAGGACCAGGGAAACATCTAGAACATGCAGGACAGTGGAGCCCTGAGGACCAGGGTTGGGGATCACATGTGGGCTTGGTCGATGGTGTCATTGTCGGCTCGTCGAGCCGTCCTCCAGAGCTTAGCTTCTGATTTAGTTGCGTTAGACTGCATCTGTGTTATGTTTGTCAGACACTAAATAACGAGGATCCTCATTGTGTCAAGACATTGTTAGCACTTGGTAGCAACTTTTTATGTATTCTGTTAAGAGTAATAATTAATAATGAAGTACCCAACAAAGCTAACAGATCAGCTACATTGTTGTGCGCTAAGACTCGTCACGTGACTGTTGATTCTACAGGTTCTGTTCAGGTTACATTTAAATGTAAATGTTCAGGGTGTAAAGTTAGTCTTCTTAAGTTCGATTCCCGGTTAAGGCCACATGATGTGTTCTTGGGCAGGGCACTTCACCCTACTTGCCTCAGGGGGGAATGTCACTGTATTGGCTGTGAGTCACTCTGGATAAGAGCGTCTGCTGAATGACTAAATGTGAATCTGTCCTTTATTGTCCTTATGTAGACGGTTTGTTTAACCACTACATCAGCCAGCAGGAGTACAAGCCAAGGTGGAGCCAGATCATTCCCAAATGTAACAAAGTTCTAAGCTCCAACCAAGAAAGCAACCAAGACGACATGAACAGTGAGACTCATTTGTTTTCCAAGCAGGGAATTCTGTGTTTTCATTCTTAATAGCGTCTTCTGGCACGACACCTGTGCCTCCACTTCGTAGTAACGTTTTTTTTCCTTCTGCTTTTTGTTCTCCTTGTGTTATTCCTTTGAAAAAACATCCCCAACGTCCTCCCCCCTCCTGCCCTCCTGCCCTCCCCTCTCCTGCCCTCCCCCCTCCTGCCCTCCCCCCCTCCTGCCCTCCCCCCTCCTGCCCTCCTGCCCTCCCCCCCTCCTGCCCTCCCCCCTCCTGCCCTCCTGCCCTCCCCCCCTCCTGCCCTCCCCCCTCCTGCCCTCCCCCTCCCCCCTCCTCCCACTGTGTTCCTCACCTTGTGTGTGTAGGTGACGGGGATGATAACAGGCCTGGAATGAGGGGTGGACATCAGATGGTGATCGATGTTCAGACAGGTAAGGAAGCTTTTCAGAATTGTCACTTTATTGGTTGGTCAGTTTATTTAGACAGCGTGGGGGAGTCATGTGACGCAGGCGGTTAAGGAGTCAGACTAGTAATCAGAAGGGTTCAAACCCCCGGCTGTGTCAACATGATGTTGTGTCTTTGGGCAAGGCACTTCACCCTACTTGCCTCAGGGGTGAATGTCCCTGTACTTACTGTAAGTGACTCTGGATACGACCGTCTGCTAAATGAATACATGTAAATCTTTCCTTTATATTATCTATGTAAATATAGCACATTTAAAAACAACTTCAGTTGGCCAAAGTGCTTCACATTAAAAGAATACACACATAACATCAATAAAAACACAAATAACACAATACACACTGAAGCATATTAGGTCAAATAAAGATTATACTAAATGAAATACACAGAATAATAGGGAATAATATTGACATCCCTTATCATCGGAAAATACTATGTTTGAAATATAGTCTAATTCAGAATAATGTAATATAACGCTTACAGGACTACCATATATACAATTCTGAGCATCAGAATCACTGGAATACAAGTGGAATATTAATGCACCTGTAAACATACTGAATGACTCAGAATATTGTGGCAACTCAAATCCAGTAAGGACAATTCCCAAAACTAATGCTCATTGTAAAAGCTCTCTCTTGTAAGTCGCTTTGGATAAAAGCGTCTGCTAAATGAATACATGTAAATGTAATGTCCTAGTTTCAAAAACAATACATTGACAACTGGGGAAGTCCAAAATGACACGTCAAATTTAACGAGTGTTTTTGTAATGTTTCCGTGTTTGTTTTCTCCCCCTCAGTCAGTCCTGAAGACAAAGACTTTTATTGTGTGTGTGTGTGTGTGTGTGTGTGTGAGAGAGCTGTGAGCAGTCCCCTCTGTCTCTCAGTTCTTGCACATTGAGCTCTGTGTCCAGTGTTCTGGCATGCTAATGACCCAGGGTCACCTGACATCCGAGAGGAAACCTCCACCATGCATCACAAACACTCGGGCACCATAGTCATCTAGGAATGGGAAATGGAAACAGAACATTGAGGAGTCAACCAGTTTAACCACTAAAAGAACCACAGTTGTTTGTACGTGTCTGTGTAGAGACGTTGACAGGCTCTGTCCTCCCATCGTCCCTGCAGAGACTGTGTACCTGTTCGGGGGCTGGGATGGAACACAGGACCTGGCTGACTTCTGGGCCTACAGCGTCCAGGAGAACCAGTGGGCATGCATCTCCAGAGACACAGAGAAGGAGGTGAGATACCAGAAGATTCCAAACCAGGACTTTCCTCAGGGCATAGTTAAGACGGGGGTCATGTGGTGCAGTGTGTTAGGGCGTTGGGCTAGTAATCAAAAGGGTCTCGTGTTCAAACCCCCAGCTGTGGCAACATGACCTTGTGCCCCAGGGCAAGGCACTTCACCCTACTTGCCTCAAGGGGTAATTACTGTAAGTCGCTCTGGATAAGAGTGTCTGCTAAATTACAAAATATATATATATATTGTACATTTTTTAAAGGCTGATCATTCAGACAGGGCTGGTCTCCTCTGGGAGTCAGGAGCATTTAGGGACTTAGGGTAGTAATCAGAATATTGCCGGTTCGATTGCTGATTCAGTTCCTGTTGCTGTAAATTGCTCTGGGCAAGAGCGTCTGCTGAGTGACTCGATGTTGGTGTTGTAGAGCGGGCCGAGCGCTCGCTCGTGCCACAAGATGTGCATGGACTCCCAGCGCAGGCAGATCTACACGCTGGGCCGCTACCTGGACTCCAGCGTGCGAAACAGCAAGTCCCTGAAGAGCGACTTCTACCGCTACGACATCGACGCCAACACCTGGACGCTGCTCAGCGAGGACACGTCCGCAGACGGAGGACCCAAACTGGTTTTCGACCACCAGGTAACCCCCCGGTACCCCCTCCCCACACACACACACACACACACACTACCTTTCCCAAAACTGCAAGCGCCATAAGCTCTAACTACAAACAAATAAAACACACTAGTAATAATCTGTAACATAATCTGGTCTATAAAATAAGATTATTCCTTATTAGTCCCACAGTGGGGACATTGCAGGCACACTCATGTTAAAATCATTGGCTGGGAATCGAACCCTGGCCCGCACATGTGCAGTGTTTGTTTGATGATATGGAGGATTCATTACACATCTTCCTGCGATACACCTTTTTAAAATCGGCAACAACAAAAAAATCTTCCTGGCCTTCCTGCTGAGGCTGCAACTAACGACAATAACTTCTTTGATAAATTGTATAAAACAGCTCTTTTATTATTATATTTATTGCAAATTGACAATGGCGAAACATTATTCAAATGTGCATTGTAGGATTTGGACAACCGAGAGAAAGAATACCATAAAAGAAATCCAGACGACATTACAAAAATTACAAGTAATTTCAAACACAAATGAATGTTAGCAGGTTGTGCAAAAAAAATAGATTGCTTTAACAGGCCACACACTGCAGTCTGTGGAGGAAGTCACATTCACAAAGATTCATGTATTTTGTTATGCAAATGCAGGCAAAGAACTGCAATCTTTGCTAGTTCCAAGAGGTTTGGTAGAAAACATAGTGGAAGGTGCAGTTATTGGAACCCTGTAGCTTCCTTCAAATAGTCTCCCAAAATTTCCACCATGATTTTTCAGACAGACTTGCATGCCTGCAAACCTGGTTTGACGCTTTAAATCCAGATTTGGTCCAATGTCAATGATTTGTTGTTAGCCCTACATTCCACTCCCTTGTGACTCAACAGTGAAATCCAGATGTGTAAACTATTATGTTCCTCTCATTCCCCCCTATTTTCCCGTTCCTATTTGTTCCAACTCATTCATGATTTCCTCATACAAATCACCGCCTGTCCTCCCTCTCCCCCCCCCCCTCCACCCAGATGTGCATGGACTCAGAGAAGCACATGATCTACACGTTCGGCGGACGCATCCTGACCTGCAATGGCACCGTGGAGGACAGTCGCACGTCCGAGCCGCAGTTCAGCGGCCTGTACGCCTTCCACTGCCAGCTGGCCTCCTGGAGCCTGCTCAGGGAGGACTCCTGCAACGCCGGCCCTGAAGATGTCCAGTCCCGCATTGGCCACTGCATGCTCTTCCACACTGTGAGTCAGCTCTGGCCCACAAGGGCAGTGGTCCCAACCCTGAACCTTGGGGAACACCTGTCCAGCATTTTTATGATGTTTTCCTGCTCCAACACACCTGACTCAAATGAATGGTGCTAGCATCATGCACTATAACAGTATAACGATCCATTCATTTGTATCAGGTGTGCTGGAGCAGGGAACCATCTTAAAACCTGGAGCAGAACCGTAGGTTCGTTCACAAGACTGTCGCTTTCTATTGGCTGAAACGCCAATCAACAGTTCTACTGAGGGCAACAGCTATAAAGGCTTCTACAGAAAGCATCTCTAAAATGCTCAATAACACTTAGTAGCAAGAAATGTGACAGTTTATTTCCATGGAGATGGAAACACGCTGACATTCATCTCCTGCTGTTGTGTGCTGCCGTTGACAGCCAGAATACACTGTGAGCAATTCTCAAGGAAGCCACGGAAAATGTGAATGGACGCTGCCAAGGATCAGTTCAAAACACATAAACTATTCCAACTAAATGGCATCTTTTTCCTGTTCGCATTCCCCCCCCCGTCTCTCTTCCAGAGAAACCGTTGCCTGTATGTGTTTGGGGGTCAAAGGTCTAAAACTTACCTGAACGACTTCTTCAGCTACGATGTGGATGGAGACCATGTGGAGATCATCTCAGATGGAACCAAGAAGGACTCAGGCATGGGTGAGAACATCTGTTCATGCTGGGAACATGGAACCAGCATGTGATGTGTGTTTTTCAGAATTGGAATCAGAAATACTTTATTGATCCCTAAGGGGAAACTCTTTATTAGTCACAGTGACTCACTGTCACATGCACAAATGGATTAAGGAGTAAAGGCCTTTTTCCATCAGTTCTTTAGGTTGTTGATGTGATAACGTCCCCCCTCAGAGGGGCCATTGGCTGATTGATGCATGTATAGTCACACTACAGTAATATGGGAAATGTGTCCATTTCCTCTCCCAAGGCACATAGAACACATAGAACAAGCGGGCAGGATCCTGGCTTTCTCGCGTGCTTCTTTATGTGTGGGTGTGTGAGTGTGTGTGCGTGTGCACGTGAGAGAGACAAAAAGAGAGCGTACGTGCGTGAGACAGAGAGACAGAGAGGCAGAGAGGCAGAGAGGCAGAGAGGCAGAGAGGCAGAGAGGCAGAGAGGCAGAGAGGCAGAGAGGCAGAGAGGCAGAGAGGCAGAGAGGCAGAGAGACAGAGAGAGTAACAAAGAGTAACAGAGATCTAGATAGACTTTGTGGTGCACTCTGCTAAAAGTTGAAAAAGCCAAAGATGAAAGACTTCCCAACCCTGATCTTGTCTCCAGAACTCTGGATGGGCCTTGGTGACGCGAAACCTGGTTAAAAATAGAACCTTGTCTGTAATCCAGGTATCAGAGAAAGGGAAAAGGAGAGGGAGAAGGGGGAGGGAGGGAGGGGGGGAGGGAGGGAGGGAGGGGGAGGGAGGGAGGGAGAGTTGGAGGGAGGGAGCTGGAAGAGAGCTGGGAGCTTCAGAACGCTCAAGCCAAACGAGAGAACAGAATGTATTTTGGCAGGAAGGAAGCAGATAGCCCAAACAGCGCTCTGGTAATCACTCTCCAGTGTTTATTGACGTCTCCCTGGCCCTCGTAAGAACAGTTCTGTCTCCAGGTTCATCTGCATGTCCACATCCAGGCTGTCCTGAGACGGTGTCTGGTGGGAGCTGTCATGGCCTTTCAAAGAACAACCCTACCCACAAATTCCCCTGAAACGAGTGACATTCATAAACGTAGATCCTGTAATTATTTTGTCCAATGTTAAGCTTTAGGTTCAGTTATAAGGTAACACTGATGAGTAAGTTATGTTTAGTGAAGATGGCGCATTCGTGCTTTACTGCGAACACGCACAACATGTTTATTGAAAAAACACGTTCACGTTGACATTTGCATGGTAAGTGTGCTGTAGACAAACACAGTGTTGTCATGCGGTCTGGATCACAATGATTGTGATTTGCATTCTGTTCTGCTCGCTACCAGATGGTTACTGCTGGCCTCGCTATGCTAACAGCCTTTGATCGCTAATAACAGTTACTGCCTCTGCTTTTCATCTGGGTGGTGACGTTGGGGCCATTTTGAGACATTCTTAGGGGAGGGGCTGGTCCAAGCCCGCAGCCTCTATAGCCAGTGCATCTCATCAGTTGAACTGCATATTTTATAAAGTTACAAGCATCACACGTGAAAGTTAAAGTTAGAATCAACGCAGTCAAAACCAAGATGAACAATTTTTACGCTGACCTTGTCTATGTCCAAATACTGAGTGATCCTTAGGGGTGGGAAAATAATGGTAAAATAGAATAAACCATGTGAAGGAGAACAATGGTTTGTGCTCGTCGAAGACAGTCACACCCCAAATATGAGAGAACAATGGTACAGCCCACCTCGGTACTGTACAGGATTTGAGGCCTTGTCTCTCCGCTCACTCTGTGTTTGATGCTGGTTGTCCCTCAGTGCCGATGACGGGCTTCACCCAGCGAGCGACCATCGACCCGGAACTCAACGAGATCCACGTGCTCTCCGGCCTCAGCAAGGACAAGGACAAACGAGAGGAGAACGTCCGGAACTCCTTCTGGATCTACGACATCGCACGGAACAACTGGTACGCAGAACACGCAGATACACAGACAAGCTCACCTGATCGCCTGATCACCTGACTGAGCTCATCTCTCACCTGATCACCTGACTGAACTCACCTGATCACCTGACTGAACTCACCTGATCACCTGACTGAACTCACCTGATCACCTGACTGAACTCACCTGATCACCTGACTGAACTCACCTGATCACCTGACTGAACTCCTCTGTCACCTGATCACCTGACTGAACTCCTCTGTCACCTGATCACCTGACTGAACTCATCTCTCACCTGATCACCTGACTGAACACCCTTGATCACCTGATCACCTGACTGAACTCATCTGTCACCTGATCACCTGACTGAACTCATCTGATCACCTGACTGAACTCACCTGATCACCTGACTGAACTCACCTGATCACCTGACTGAACTCACCTGATCACCTGACTGAACTCACCTGATCACCTGACTGAACTCACCTGATCACCTGACTGAACTCACCTGATCACCTGACTGAACTCATCTGTCACCTGATCACCTGACTGAACTCATCTGTCACCTGATCACCTGACTGAACTCATCTGTCACCTGATCACCTGACTGAACTCATCTGTCACCTGATCACCTGACTGAACTCATCTGTCACCTGATCACCTGACTGAACTCATCTCTCACCTGATCACCTGACTGAACTCATCTGTCACCTGATCACCTGACTGAACTCATCTGTCACCTGATCACCTGACTGAACTCATCTGTCACCTGATCACCTGACTGAACTCATCTGTCACCTGATCACCTGACTGAACTCATCTGTCACCTGATCACCTGACTGAACTCATCTCTCACCTGATCACCTGACTGAACTCATCTGTCACCTGATCACCTGACTGAACTCATCTCTCACCTGATCACCTGACTGAACTCATCTGTCACCTGATCACCTGACTGAACTCATCTGTCACCTGATCACCTGACTGAACTCATCTGTCACCTGATCACCTGACTGAACTCATCTCTCACCTGATCACCTGACTGAACTCACCTGATCACCTGACTGAACTCATCTCTCACCTGATCACCTGTCACCACTTCTCTTGTCAAGTGTGTCCAGAGTGTGTTGAAGCTGTGATATAAGCTGATCAGTCACATCAGTATTCAGTCCGGTACAACGACAGGCTGTCACTGGCTGTGACAGTGCTTATGGTACACTGGCTGCCATAGTTGTTCTTTTGCTGAAGTGTGTGTTTCTCCATCAGTGCTTATTCTTAAGGAAGTACAATCACCAAGCTTCTCTATGACTCCTAGTCGGTATATCCCCACTAGGTCTTATTTGGTGTGTGTGTGTGTGTGTCCTCTCCAGGTCGTGTGTGTATAAGAATGACCAGGCTGTAAAGGAGAATCCTGTCAAGGCCTTACAAGAGGAGGAGCCTTGTCCACGCTTTGCTCACCAGCTGGTCTATGATGAGATGCACAAGGTTACACACACACACACACACACACACACACACACCATGAACACCAAAGATGCCTTGATATACACACACACTCACATACCATAATGCTTTAAAACAGTGGTACCCAACCCTGGTCCTCAGGGCTCCACTGTCCTGCATGTTCTAGATGTTTCCCTGGTCCTCAGGGCTCCACTGTCCTGCATGTTCTAGATGTTTCCCTCGTCCTCAGGGCTCCACTGTCCTGCATGTTTTAAATGTTTCCCTGGTCCTCAGGGCCTCACTGTCCTGCATGTTCTAGATGTTTCCCTGGTCCTCAGGGCCCCACTGTCCTGCATGTTCTAGATGTTTCCCTGGTCCTCAGGGCCCCACTGTCCTGCATGTTTTAGATGTTTCCCTGGTCCTCAGGGCCTCACTGTCCTGCATGTTCTAGATGTTTCCCTCGTCCTCAGGGCTCCACTGTCCTGCATGTTTTAAATGTTTCCCTGGTCCTCAGGGCCTCACTGTCCTGCATGTTCTAGATGTTTCCCTGGTCCTCAGGGCTCCACTGTCCTGCATGTTCTAGATGTTTCCCTGGTCCTCAGGGCTCCACTGTCCTGCATGTTCTAGATGTTTCCCTCGTCCTCAGGGCTCCACTGTCCTGCATGCTCTAGATGTTTCCCTGGTCCTCAGGGCTCCACTGTCCTGCATGTTCTAGATGTTTCCCTGGTCCTCAGGGCTCCACTGTCCTGCATGTTCTAGATGTTTCCCTGGTCCTCAGGGCTCCACTGTCCTGCATGTTCTAGATGTTTCCCTGGTCCTCAGGGCTCCACTGTCCTGCATGTTCTAGATGTTTCCCTGGTCCTCAGGACTCCACTGTCCTGCATGTTCTAGATGTTTCCCTGGTCCTCAGGGCTCCACTGTCCTGCATGTTCTAGATGTCTCCCTGGTCCTCAGGGCCCCACTGTCCTGCATGTTTTAGATGTTTCCCTGGTCCTCAGGGCCTCACTGTCCTGCATGTTCTAGATGTTTCCCTCGTCCTCAGGGCTCCACTGTCCTGCATGTTTTAAATGTTTCCCTGGTCCTCAGGGCCTCACTGTCCTGCATGTTCTAGATGTTTCCCTGGTCCTCAGGGCTCCACTGTCCTGCATGCTCTAGATGTTTCCCTGGTCCTCAGGGCTCCACTGTCCTGCATGCTCTAGATGTTTCCCTCGTCCTCAGGGCTCCACTGT
Source organism: Protosalanx chinensis (assembly GCA_030340685.1). NCBI lineage: Eukaryota > Metazoa > Chordata > Actinopteri > Osmeriformes > Salangidae > Protosalanx > Protosalanx chinensis. The sequence continues at coordinate 10,281,447 of CM059335.1, forward strand.
CCTGCATGCTCTAGATGTTTCCCTGGTCCTCAGGGCTCCACTGTCCTGCATGTTCTAGATGTTTCCCTCGTCCTCAGGGCTCCACTGTCCTGCATGCTCTAGATGTTTCCCTGGTCCTCAGGGCTCCACTGTCCTGCATGTTCTAGATGTTTCCCTCGTCCTCAGGGCTCCACTGTCCTGCATGCTCTAGATGTTTCCCTGGTCCTCAGGGCTCCACTGTCCTGCATGTTCTAGATGTTTCCCTCGTCCTCAGGGCTCCACTGTCCTGCATGCTCTAGATGTTTCCCTGGTCCTCAGGGCTCCACTGTCCTGCATGTTTTAGATGTCTCCCTGGTCCTCAGGGCCCCCACTGTCCTGCATGTTATAGATGTTTCCCTGGTCCTCAGGGCTCCACTGTCCTGCATGTTTTAGATGTCTCCCTGGTCCTCAGGGCTCCACTGTCCTGCATGTTCTAGATGTTTCCCTGGTCCTCAGGGCTCCACTGTCCTGCATGTTCTAGATGTTTCCCTCGTCCTCAGGGCTCCACTGTCCTGCATGCTCTAGATGTTTCCCTGGTCCTCAGGGCTCCACTGTCCTGCATGTTCTAGATGTTTCCCTCGTCCTCAGGGCTCCACTGTCCTGCATGCTCTAGATGTTTCCCTGGTCCTCAGGGCTCCACTGTCCTGCATGTTTTAGATGTCTCCCTGGTCCTCAGGGCCCCCACTGTCCTGCATGTTATAGATGTTTCCCTGGTCCTCAGGGCTCCACTGTCCTGCATGTTTTAGATGTCTCCCTCCCTCCCACACACACCTGATTTGTCATTATCAGGCTTCTGCTGAGCTTCATTCCATCCATCCATCCATCCATTATCTTCCGCTTATCCGCACTCCTTTCATTAGAATCTGGTGTGTTGGAAACCACTGCTTTAAAACATACGTACGCTTAAGATAAATAACCACACACAATTAACGATGTATATGAATATCCCACCTAGCTGGTCAATATCAGGGTGTGCGTTTCTTAATGTTGCCCTCTTGTGGTGGACATGTGTCAATTCAGTCTCAATGGCAGCTACAATGACAACAACAATCTCTTAACAGGGACTTAATGCCAATAAATGGTGGATCTCAGTAGTGGTTTGCAGTTGGCTGAGTGGTGAGAGTGTCAAGTTAGTAATAAGAAGGTCTCCGGTTCGAACCCCAGCTGTGCCAACATGACGTCGTGTCCTTGGGCAAGGCACTTCACCCCCTCCGAGGATCAACAACCACAAATTGGCTTCAGGCCGTTTGTAACCCCTGTAACTAGGTCCAATCACTTGGCACTCCACTGGCTTTGAACCCGGGGTGTTCGCCATGGGAGACAGACACTCTAACCAGGAGGCTGAAGGCTGCAGCCTCTAAAATCAGTCACTACAGCCTCTAACATCTCTGCAGCCTCTAACATCAGTCAGTACAGCCTCTAACATCTCTGTAGCCTCTAACATCACTGCAGCCTCTAACATCAGTCACTACAGCCTCTAACATCTCTGCAGCCTCTAACATCTCTGCAGCCTCTAACATCACTGCAGCCTCTAACATCACTGCAGCCTCTAACATCTCTGCAGCCTCTAACATCTCTGCAGCCTCTAACATCTCTGCAGCCTCTAACATCACTGCAGCCTCTAACATCACTGCAGCCTCTAACATCTCTGCAGCCTCTAACATCACTGCAGCCTCTAACATCACTGCAGCCTCTAACATCACTGCAGCCTCTAACATCTCTGCAGCCTCTAACATCTCTGCAGCCTCTAACATCACTGCAGCCTCTAACATCTCTGCAGCCTCTAACATCTCTGCAGCCTCTAACATCTCTGCAGCCTCTAACATCACTGCAGCCTCTAACATCACTGCAGCCTCTAACATCTCTGCAGCCTCTAACATCACTGCAGCCTCTAACATCACTGCAGCCTCTAACATCACTGCAGCCTCTAACATCACTGCAGCCTCTAACATCTCTGCAGCCTCTAACATCTCTGCAGCCTCTAACATCACTGCAGCCTCTAACATCTCTGCAGCCTCTAACATCACTGCAGCCTCTAACATCACTGCAGCCTCTAACATCACTGCAGCCTCTAACATCACTGCAGCCTCTAACATCTCTGCAGCCTCTAACATCACTGCAGCCTCTAACATCACTGCAGCCTCTAACATCACTGCAGCCTCTAACATCACTGCAGCCTCTAACATCTCTGCAGCCTCTAACATCTCTGCAGCCTCTAACATCACTGCAGCCTCTAACATCACTGCAGCCTCTAACATCACTGCAGCCTCTAACATCACTGCAGCCTCTAACATCTCTGCAGCCTCTAACATCACTGCAGCCTCTAACATCACTGCAGCCTCTAACATCACTGCAGCCTCTAACATCACTGCAGCCTCTAACATCTCTGCAGCCTCTAACATCTCTGCAGCCTCTAACATCACTGCAGCCTCTAACATCTCTGCAGCCTCTAACATCACTGCAGCCTCTAACATCACTGCAGCCTCTAACATCACTGCAGCCTCTAACATCACTGCAGCCTCTAACATCTCTGCAGCCTCTAACATCACTGCAGCCTCTAACATCACTGCAGCCTCTAACATCTCTGCAGCCTCTAACATCACTGCAGCCTCTAACATCACTGCAGCCTCTACACGATCATACTCTGTATATGTCTCTGTATATATATATATATATACTCGGTATATCCTGAGTATACATACATAACTACACAGTGACTAAGATGATCCAGTGACACACAAACACAGACTCCTGCATGTATAGAGACAGTGTCTGTCATTCATGTTGCTATAGGAGTATCATGTCAATAAAACGCTGTATAGTGAGAGATATGAAGCTACTCCACACAGTGGCCTTCTCATGTTACAGGACATCTATATTAACTCTGCCCATGTCACTGTGAGAAATGAGACGATCACTGATGGTGAAAAAACTATAATGTATTTTTTATTTGTCATAAACAGTAAATACTGCACATGAGCCATAGACATACACACATTCAGTGAATTCCATGCAGGTAAACTCACCCCCCCCATATTGGGCCCCCCTCCAGGTGCACTACCTGTTTGGAGGGAACCCAGGCAAGTCCTGCTCACCTAAGATGCGCCTCGACGACTTCTGGTCCCTCAAGCTGTGTCGTCCTTCCAAGGAGTACCTGCTACGCCACTGTCGATACCTGATCCGCAAGTACAGGTAACACCACATCCTGAACACATCCTGAACACATCCTGAACACATCCTGAACACATCCTGAACACATCCTGAACACCTGAGCACATACTGAACACCTGAGCACATACTGAACACCTGAGCACATACTGAACACCTGAGCACATCCTGAACACCTGAGCACATCCTGAACACCTGAACACATCCTGAACACATCCTGAACACATCCTGAGCACATCCTGAACACCTGAGCACATCCTGAACACCTGAGCACATCCTGAACACCTGAGCACATCCTGAACACATCCTGAACACATCCTGAACACATCCTGAACACCTGAGCACATCCTGAGCACATCCTGAGCACATCCTGAGCACATCCTGAACACATCCTGAACACATCCTGAACACATCCTGAACACATCCTGAACACCTGAGCACATCCTGAACACATCCTGAACACATCCTGAACACATCCTGAACACCTGAGCACATCCTGAACACCTGAGCACATCCTGAACACCTGAGCACATCCTGAACACCTGAACACATCCTGAACACATCCTGAACACATCCTGAACACATCCTGAACACATCCTGAACACCTGAGCACATCCTGAACACCTGAGCACATCCTGAACACATCCTGAACACATCCTGAACACATCCTGAACACATCCTGAACACCTGAGCACATCCTGAACACCTGAACACATCCTGAACACATCCTGAACACATCCTGAACACATCCTGAACACATCCTGAACACATCCTGAACACATCCTGAGCACATCCTGAACACATCCTGAGCACATCCTGAACACATCCTGAACACATCCTGAACACCTGAGCACATCCTGAACACCTGAATACATCCTGAACACATCCTGAGCACATCCTGAGCACATCCTGAACACATCCTGAACACCTGAACACATCCTGAACACATCCTGAGCACATCCTGAACACATCCTGAGCACATCCTGAACACCTGAGCACATCCTGAACACATCCTGAGCACATCCTGAACACATCCTGAACACATCCTGAACACCTGAGCACATCCTGAACACCTGAGCACATCCTGAACACATCCTGAACACATCCTGAACACATCCTGAACACCTGAGCACATCCTTCACCACATCCATCATCTTGTGTATGTCTTTATCTCCGTCACCCCTCCAAGGTTTCATCAGCTAAATGAAGTGCCGTGTGACTCCTGTCACATTTACATTTATATTCATGATTAGCAGAAGGTACCCGGTTCAAACCCCGGCTGTGCCAACATGACATTGTGTCCTTGGGCAAGGCACTTCATCTTCTTGCCTCAGGGGGGAATGTCCCTGTACTTGCTTGTAAGTTGCTCTGGATAAGAGAGTCTGATAAATGACTCGATGTAAATGTAACTCACAGCCAGTGAGTCCCTGATGTTACGCCCTCTAGTGGGAGCGTCATGCCATGTTCATCCTCTTCTCTGTGTGTTTCCTGTGTGTTTCCTGTGCTCAGGTTCGAGGAGAAGGCCCAGTCAGAGCCCTTAACTGCGCTGAAGTATCTGCAGAATGACCTTTCTCTGACCGTGGACCACACCGACCCTGATGAGACCAAAGAGGTACGCTAGGATGAGGAAGAGGGAGGGAGGGACAGAAATCAATGTGGAGCAAGGAGGGGGGAAAAGGGAGAGCTGACAAGGTGGGGGCCCACATGGAGAGAGTGACCAGGCGTGTCTGGTCATGTGACCTCCAGTTGTCTGTTTTGTGTGTCCAGTTCCAGCTCTTGCCCTCTGCGCTCTTCAAGTCCAGCACAGACTTCATTCCGCTGGGTGAGTGTCTAACGAGGTGTTTGTGTTCGAGCAGTTTGTGGTTCCACTACGTCACCACTGCACACGACTCCTGGTCATCAAGAAAACCTCGTTTTTCCAGTAACAAATTTTCCTCACTGTTTCCCTCCCCCTATCCTGTCCTCCATCTCTCCCTCCCTCCCTCACTCCCCCCTCTGCTCCCACCCTCCCTCCCTCCCTCTCCCTCCCCCCTCCGTGTGGACAGGCTTCTCAGACGTTGACCAGACGTACGCCCAGCGCACGCAGCTCTTTGACACCCTCGTCAACTTCTTCCCTGACAGCATGACTCCTCCCAAGGGTAACCTGGTCGACCTCATCACCCTGTAGCCCCGCCCCGCCCCCCCCCCCCCCCTCCGTCTTCACCCCCCGCCTCCACAAACCGCTCTCCCTTTGGTCGGTGCAGAGATCCGAAAATGTGTAATTATCATTCAAAAAAACAACAATTATATGAAACTTTTCATCGAGTTCTGAGGTCAGAGGGCTTCACTAGATGCGACCACCACCACCACTCTGTTGAACAGCAGTTGGTTCATCAGCGGTACTAATGGAACCTGAATGGATGATGATACAGTCACTGAGAAGCTGTGGGGGGGAAGAACACTGAACATCAACCTAACATCACCATGAATGAAGGAACCAAGGAGCCTTGGACATCCTTTCCTGTCTTTCCGGACTAGTTTTACGTTGTTGCCAAGGAACGGATTAACCTTTCCTGTGTTCAAGTTTTCTTTTTCTTGAATTTGAGGTTTACATGAACTTTTGAGTTCTAATCAGCCGTTTGGTAGAACGAAGGATCTTGATTGGTACCGGGTTCACCCCCTCCTGTTCTCCCCAGTTCTAGAATTTTAGTTGCTTACAATGGACATCTCTCACACACACACTCTCACACACACAAACACACACACACATATAGACAAGAAGGTATTTTTTTTCTCTCACCCATTTGATGCCCAGATTTATGATAGTAATGGCCGTGCTTACTTTTCTGAAATGGTGTTCTAGAAAAAGTAGAGGAATTACTCTTTTGAAATTACGTCTGAATTGAAGCTTGGTCATTGCTGATAATCCAATTTAAATGTATGTATTTGGAGGGGTGGAAGGGGGGTGCATTACAGATTATTTTTTATATCCAGTGATCATGGCTTGGGTGGGAAGTACCTATTTAAGGAAAACACTACTGATTTTAGAAAAGTTTTTTTTTTAAATATAATCTGTAGGATTATTGGAAACTACATTTTCCTGTGGCATTCTTTAGTGCTACATACACACATTTATAAACACCTGCATATCGGACTCTTCAATAAAGATGAATTGCACTGCAATAAAGCAAGGCATCGACAACTTTACACTTACACATTGATTCAGCAATCGTGAGAATAAAAATGTCCTGTTCTTGGTCAGGGCACGACTTGGGGGACGTTCTCTGTTCATGGGGCGCGATACACAGATGCCGTTAGAGATGGGAGGTTCATATCCACTTCAAAACTGTCAGCCCTTTCCGCTGTCTTCCATTTCTTGAGGTTTACGTTCATATTCCGTGTTGTTGGGTTTTTGCCAAAGACCGGCTGGTGTATACAGCCAGACAGGATCCTGCTGAGCCAGTTCTCTTACTATGTTGCCTGGTGATGAGCAGCTTTACAGAGGATAGAAACCCACGTTGTGTCCCGGCTCTTTGAACCTCTGAAGTGAAGGAGTGTCATCAGACGATGCTGGAGAGAGACGGAGCGATGGAGAACCTGCTTCGCTGGGACATTTGAACTGATGTCAGGTTTGGTTAGACGTGATTGAACCCCTTGACGCCATACTCCAAACTAGTTACCTATATAGGCTCGAGTGGAATGAAGAAGTCGGACTTTTTCGTGTGCATATGTTGGAAGTCTGCATCTTGCACTGTGTGTTTGTGCACCGCTGCCGTCGTAGAAGGCAGGCAGGCAGCTTTTTAGTTTTGGAAAGAGTTGATGTGGACTGAAGTGCAGCGACGCGACCCACGGCAATAAGCCGTAATAACTTCACAAGGAAATTATTCAAGGATGATTTTTCACTGGATTCACCCCCCCCCCCACACCCCCACCCCCCCATTACAGTTGTTTTAGGATTGACTTGTGCCAGGGTTCTATGATTTATTATTACATTTTTTATTTTTAAGAAATATGTTTAAACAAAAGAACAACATTTAAAGCACCTTGTTTGTAAAACAATGCCAAATACATTTTGTGTAGCTCTCGTCAGGGTGATTAGTCAAAGTTGTTATTTTGGTCATCTGTCTCCTGTCCTTTATGCCCCCCCCCCCCCCCCCCCCCCTCCTCCTCTTCTAGCCCTGGCTGAAAATCAGGAGTGTGAGCGCTTAACTCTTCTGCTTGTGAACACTACTCTGGATTTACCTGAATGTGTAGAAAGCCTATTGTAGAATTGCATTGTATGTAATGTATATAATGAATAAAGATTGTATTTTGTTCAGGTTTTCTCAATCTGTCTTTAATTTGTACGATTATTTCGTGTGGTGACAGTCATAGTTCTTATTGGAGAATAACTAAGATATGATAATAAGGAATGTTGTACTATACCATATACATTAATGACTGCTGCAACTACTTTTGGCATTTGCAAGACAGTTTTGGATTCTATTTGTCTGTTGCAGGTAAAAAAAAAAGAAGCATTGTTTGTTTTTTTTGCCAATCTTTATTGGTATGAGAAGATATGGCTGCCCTGGTCAGGATACCATCGGTACTTAGCTTCCAGTGTGTCAGACCCCTGTTTGGCTTTGTCAGCAAAACAAACCATAAATACGACCAAAAACCACCAAGTATTTTGGTGAAAAGAACAAAAATATCCTAGAAAAGGTGAGACTGTACAACAGATGTGGCAAGAAAAAGGATTGATTACTTGATGTCTGGTTCACTTCATTAAGGTGATCAAATATAATTTACGAATAGCGTAGTGAATAACGTGATTGTGATTAGATACAGTTCAGCACATTTGCAATAATACAGTGGATTGATAAAACAAGCAATATAATATTGTAGGAAGTGCACAGGGTATAGCGCTGGGTGGCCAACAGTATGACGCTGAGCCAACTCATGTGAACTTGTAACTCAAAAAAACAAAACTAATTTACAGTTTTTTTTTCCCTTTGTTTCTCTGGAAGTGTTTTAGCTTTTATAAGCTTTGTCTCTGAACCTGCTGGTTTTCTAGCTGCTTCAGGATGCAGTTGTACCAGCATGGTCTTCTGTGAGGACGCCTCCCCTGACTCACCACAGCTCAAATGGATTGGTTGCATTTGCAAGGATAATTATCCTGAAGTCGTCTCTAAGTTTTCTACGCAGCCGTAGAAAATGTACAGCTCAATCCTAGTACAAGCACTTAACTGTGACATGTCCAAAAATACTCTATGTATAGATGCTCAAGTGTACAAATCAATAATTATCGATCACTGTTGAGATAAAAACAAACAAACAAACCCTGAAAGAACATTTGAGGTGCTTGGTATTCATCTGAGTGTCCAGTAGATTTAAAAAATGACTTGGTGTAACTCCTGGTCAAGTCCCTCCCGAAACAAGCTGGAATCAGTTGACAGTTCTTTGGATATTTCTTGGGTCAAGCTGGGCAGAGCCGTGATTGGCTGTGCATGAATCAGCAGTTTAATTTCCATAGTAACCAACAGTGTTTTCTTTTTTTTTCTTCTGATCTGATTTGGGATGTTGCCACGACACCCAGGTGCCGTTACGGTATGAATAAGGAAACACATTCAAAGAACTAACCTGTCTATCGCTCATCCTTCTATGAAACATTGATCTATATCCTCAAACTCGTTCTCCTTTCCGAGGAGCCTGGAGAGTGATGTAGTATTTGGTGTTGGGTGGGAGGAGCCGTAGGGACTGGGTGAGGGGTTTGGATCCCCCCCCTCTCCACGCCCGCCTCGCTCCACCTCACAGGTGCGTGTCCTCTTCGTCGGGAAGGTCGTCTTTCAGCAGGTTGTCCATGGGAACGATCCAGCTGTCGTTGAACTCACCGTTCAGAGCCGCCATCTTCTTCTTCTCCTGCATCTCAGGCTGGACCTCCATCACTTCCAGCGTGGGGTTGTCGTGGTAACCGTTCTCCACGGTCTGCAGCTCCTCCGTCAGGTGTTGCTGGGAGGATGGGGGGGGGGGGGGGGGGGGGACGTTACAAGTCTAATTGATTTGTAAAGCACCTTTAAAACAACTTCAATTGACCCAGAGGGCTTCGCATTAAAATAACACACAAATAAAAACCAGAATACACCAGAATAAAATATAACATATATACAAATAAAAACCACAATACACCAGAAACCCAGAACACAACACTGGGGCATCTGAGGTCAAATAGATACAAATAATTGTTACAATACTAGATAAAATAAGTTGGGTCTGGACTGGCTTCGGCGGGTGGACCTGTCCAATCAAGATAAAGATGAATGCCCAGTGAGTAACATAACAGAATGCCCCCCTACCTGGTTTTCACAGTAAGGTTTGCGTTGGCGAGAAGCATAAACCGCTAAGCCCACTATCATCACCAGCAAAGCTCCACAGGATGCTAGGATGGCAACGAGAGTCGTTCTGTCCTCGGATTTCTGAGGGAAAGAAGGATGTCACTTCTGAAACCTACACACTCCTGACCCACAGATAGACTGTAATGGTCCACTAATAAGGATAAGACTGGACATGTGCTTGCTTGTTACCTCAATATGCATCTCAACCAAATCCTCATGGTAGCGACGAGCTAATGTAGGATCCCCTGTAATAAATGTTGGGAACTTGATCATCATTCAGCAGAAGTTTTGAAAAGGTCACAGCTTTTTGTTGTTGTTGTTTTGTTGTTGCTTGTCAGTGTTTTAACATGTGAGGCTTGTGCACCTTTTCCAGATAAGATGATGCTGTCGAACTCTGTTTTGCTGCCATGTTCCCGGACGGTGAGGTTACAGGTGGCTTCCAGCATGTTCTCCATCAGCCACTCACACAACTTAACCAGGTTCGGTTTCTCATGATCCTGTCAAAAGAAAGGCGGTTTGTGGTGCAGTCGTTCAGGGTGTCGGGTTAGTAATCAGAAGGTCCCTGGTTCAAACCCTGGCTGTGCCAACATGACGTCAGGTTATATGTATATTGAGGGGTGAACAGTGGATCATGATCAGAAAGACAGTCAAGGGAGATGAGTTCAGGTTAGATATTAAACCTCATATCAAACCCATGTCTTTGAAATGTGTTATAATTATTCCGTGATGCACCATTTCTCTCCAACAACAGCACTGTTTCTCAAATTAGGCTATGATTTCAAAAGAAGAAATTGAAAAAAAGTATATTATGTAAAAATATATTTTTGTGATATTAATATAAAATATAATTACAAATTTGAGAAAAGAAAGGAAATATCACAGCCTTTATGATAGGTAGCTTTTCAATTTTTTTACTGAGGTTTGTGTCCAAACCGTAAAGTTAAATATTGCCTGACAGAAAAAATTGGGTCAGAATAATCCATAATTGCTTTGCTTTAAACCTAAATCATCCCCAATTTAAATGTATAAATTTTAATGGTGGTTTCCCCAAAAAATTACGGCTGTTAAACTTACCTTTGCTCCTTTGGACATAAAAAAACTGTAAAAATAAATACATAAAAAGATACATGGTTATGAGATGGGAAAGATTTACAGAAACATTTACAGAAACAATTTCAAACATTGCTATTGTGATAAAAGTTGTGAAAGTCAATTTCAGAATGACAACGAATCTAGTTTAGACTCTTTAAATCTCACATTAAACGCTGGTTTGTTGGTTATTGTGTTTCTTGTGGTGACCAGTGCAGCTGGAGTTGGAACTGCGTTTGAAGGAGCAGTCTTGATCCAGGTTGGAGCTCCGGAGTTTCCAGGCTCAGTTTTGGATGGTTCCTTGCTCGTGCCAACAGAGCCCCCATCAGGACTAGAGTCACTTACAGGGTTATGAACCGGAGGACTAGTTGGCTCAACAGTAGAGCCCCCGATGACATCACTAGTAAGTCCAGTGGTAGGTTTATCCACAGAACCAGTGGTGGGGGCACCAGCAGAGCCAGTGGTGGGGGCACCAGTAGAGCCAGGAGTGGGGGCACCAGTAGTGCCAGGGCTGGGGGCACCAGTCGAGCCAGGCGTGGGGGTACCAGCAGAACCAGGGCTGGGGGCACCAGTAGAGCCAGGGCTGGGGGCACCAGCAGAGCCAGTTGTGGGGGCACCAGTTGAGCCAGGAGAGAGGGCACCAGCAGACCCAGTGGTGGGGGCACCAGCAGAGACAGGAGTGGGGCCACCAGCAGAGCCAGTTGTGGGGGCACCAGTAGGGCCAGTTGTGGGGGCACCAGTAGGGCCAGTTGTGGGGGCACCAGTAGGGCCAGTTGTGGGGGCACCAGTAGGGCCAGGAGTGGGGGCACCAGCAGGTCCAGTGGTGGGGGCACCAGTAATGCCAATGCCCATAGTAGTTTTAAGCAAGGTTTCAAAGTAACCAGTAGGGCCAATGGTAGCGGCAGAACTGTCAACAGTAGTGGCTGGGTCTGTAGAGGCAGCGACACCAGAAGTGCAATGAATCAAAAGCCCTGGAAAAAAAACAAAATAAAACAATTACTTGGCTAATAAGCCCAACAGACAGTTGCTATATGTGTACATCCATGGGTTTCTCTATTTCAAGTAAGCAGGACAGGATGTTCTACACAATAACCAAGGAAGTACCCCACCCACCCCACTGGGCTGGCCCAGGCTGTCGAAACAATCCCACTGTAGACTGGATTCCAGGGAACTTGGAACACTGCCTTTCAAATGTGCCAACAGAACGGTCTTAATGAAACTGAATTAACCTGAATTATTACGGACTTTTTGAACGTAGATCTAGAACGTAGATCTAGAACGTAGATCTAGAACGTAGATCTAGAACGTAGATCTAGAACGTAGATCTAGAACGTAGATCTAGAACGTAGATCCAGAACGTAGATCTAGAACGTAGATCCAGAACGTAGATCTAGAACGTAGATCTAGAGCGTAGATCTAGAACGTAGATCTAGAACGTAGATCTAGAACGTAGATCTAGAACGTAGATCTAGAACGTAGATCTAGAACGTAGATCTAGAACGTAGATCTAGAACGTAGATCTAGAACGTGTTCTATGTCATACGCAAGCAAGAAGGCGAAATCATACGAAAAGCTATGTTTAACAAATGTTAAAGTAGCTAGTTAACAAGTGACAAACTAAATATATAGGTTATTTAGTATTTCCTAGTTAGATTAGATTAGATTAACCTTTATTTGTCCTCCAGGAGGTGGAAATTGCAGATTGATAGTTAAAATACTAAACTAGTATTGCATTTCCAAAGCAACTTACAGCAAGTACAGGGACATTCCCCCTGAGGCAAGTAGGGTGAAGTGCCTTGCCCAAGGACACAACGTCACATAGCCACAGACAAGAATCAAACTCGCAACCTTCTGATCATGAAGCCAATATCTTAACCCGCTGAGCCACCTGATGTCCTGACTGAACTGTAATGTAGTTTGGGCTAAATGTCTTAAGAGGCAGCAGCTAGCTGGTCAACAGCGTGTGTACGTCTGTAGAGAAAGAGTAAGGGAGATCTGATGGAGCCCCCTGACCTGTCACCTTGTTTAGACTCAGTGGGCGTCATCCCAGTCCTGTTTAGAACGAGAGCTTGTGTCCGTACACAGTCACAGAATGGCTATCAGCCCCGGGAGGGTGGAGACTGGATGAATTGCCCTGCCTTCCTGCCTTGTTGTAATGTTTGGGGCAAATCACCCCCAAGATCTTAGGCCCCACACAGTTAGAAGGGTGAGGGAGAGGAATACGGAAATATGGGACTGTACAGTGAGTCTAAATGTAGCCACATGCTTTGCGGTGCTGTCGCGCGTGTGTGTGTGTGTGTGTGACACTGCCAGGTCAGACTGATCATCCTTTAACCAAGATCGATGCGTGTCTGATAGTGAACGCCTACCTTAAGGGCCCAAAAGGAAGGATAGTCAATAAATAAGTGTAGCTGCTGCCCCAAGCTTCTTCAGACAATGAGTCCCTGTTAGGCGACCAGGGCCCCCGGGGACAAAGGCTCCGCAGCCCAACAAGGCCCCGGGTTCGGCTCTGCCAGGAGGGCGTGCTCTCTCCACTGCTCCCCCCCCCCCCCCCACCCCCCCCCCCCTGCTAAAGCCCTGAGATGGTGCCCTATTGAGGAGGGTAATTCAGCTAGATTGACAGGGTGGAGCGGGGATACAGGGTGGGGGGTGGGGGGGGGGGGGGGGCAGCTTTACACAGCACTTATCGTCCGTGGAGTTTAAGGGAGGAATAAAGGAGGCACCAGAGAAAGGGAGCAAAGAAATGGATGGGGGGAGGAGGGGGGAGAGGGGGGGAGAGGGGAACAAGGAGGGGATGGGAGCTGAGAGGGGGAGGGAGGGAGGGAGGGCAGGGGGTGGGGTCTCATTCGCTATGAATCCAGCCACCGCATTTACACAGACGTGGGCCCTCCACTGCATTGTGGCGCACTAACACACACACACACTAACACACACACTCATGCATTCCCAGTCCTTAGATACCAGGGTGACGTGTGTGTGTGTGTGTGTGTGTGCAGGAGCGGTGGGGAGCGCTGACGGTACATTCCAGCAGTACAACAAGTAGCTCATCTTCAGAGTCGAGCTGTTTCAGATTAGCTGACATAGTAAAGAGTAATGGATTCCATTATGTGGAACCACTGCTGTGTGGATATTAAAGGAATGTTGATGAAGCAGAAGGTTCCCAGCTGGACTGTGCAGAATGTGAAGTGACATCGTCTCTCTCTTCACTTTTAAAAGTCTTTGTCACACTTACTTACCTTCTTGAAAAATGTACTCAGGTGCCCAAATATTGTACTGTGCAAAAGTCTTTGGGATAATACAAAATAAATGTAAGTACGTTTTCTAGAAGAAAAAAAAAATTATACCGCCGCAAAAACGAATATATTGTAAAAAGATTCAAACTACCACCAATACAGAAGAGCAACTCTTTGTTTACTTCCAGACGAAACTCTTTATTTTCTGAGAGAGATTAGGGCCATTATTTGCCAGATAAAAAAATTTTTTAGTGTGAAGGGAGTGTGTGTGTGTGTGTGTGTGGGTGTGTGTATGTGTGTGTGTGGGTGTGTGTATGTGTGTGTGTGTGTGTGGGTGTGTGTATGTGTGTGTGTGTGTGTGTGTGTGTGTGTACCTATGCATGTGTGTGAGCTTGCATGAGTTAAAACAGCAGGAGAGAGGGGAGGAGACCGGGAGTTGAGCAAGGGTCCATGGCAGTACCAGCCACAGACTTGATTCATGAACACCTGAGCATGAAGGGAGAGCGAGGCTGGGTAGAGGGGGAGAGAGGGGCTGGGTAGAGGGGGAGAGAGGGGCTGGGTAGTGGAGGAGAGAGGGGCTGGGTAGAGGAGGGGAGAGGGGCTGGGTAGAGGAGGAGAGAGGGGCTGGGTAGAGGGGGAGAGAGGGGCTGGGTAGTGGAGGAGAGAGGGGCTGGGTAGAGGAGGGGAGAGGGGCTGGGTAGAGGAGGAGAGAGGGGCTGGGTAGAGGAGGAGAGAGGGGCTGGGTAGAGGAGGAGAGAGGGGCTGGGTAGAGGAGGAGAGAGGGGCTGGGTAGAGGAGGGGAGAGGAGAGGGGCTGGGTAGAGGAGGAGAGAGGGGCTGGGTAGAGGAGGAGAGAGGGGCTGGGTAGAGGAGGAGAGAGGGGCTGGGTAGAGGAGGAGAGAGGGGCTGGGTAGAGGAGGAGAGAGGGGCTGGGTAGAGGAGGAGAGAGGGGCTGGGTAGAGGGGGAGAGAGGGGCTGGGTAGAGGAGGGGAGAGGAGAGGGGCTGGTAGAGGAGGAGAGAGGGGCTGGGTAGAGGAGGAGAGAGGGGCTGGGTAGAGGAGGGGAGAGGAGAGGGCTGGGTAGAGGAGGAGAGAGGGGCTGGGTAGAGGAGGAGAGAGGGGCTGGGTAGAGGAGGAGAGAGGGGCTGGTAGAGGAGGAGAGAGGGGCTGGGTAGAGGAGGGGAGAGGGGCTGGGTAGAGGAGGAGAGAGGGCTGGGTAGAGGAGGAGAGAGGGGCTTGGTGGTGTAGAAGAGAGGGGCTTGGTGGATTGGACACTGGCTGGGTGGAGGGTGGGGTTTGGTCAAATAGGAGAGGGTTGGGGGAGAAGGGTAGAGGGGTTGTAGGAGGGTGGGGTTGTAGGAGGGTGGGGTTGTAGGAGGGTGGGGTTGTAGGAGGGTGGGGTTGGGTAGAGTAGGAGGATGGGTTGCTTATGGACATCAGACAGTGATGGACTCAGAGGTTATACTGTCCAAACCCTCTTCACTACCTAAAGACAAGCCTCTCTCCTGTTACTGACTTAAAGATGGGCTGTGTAAATTCAACCCTTTTAGATTTAAGGTGGTCCTGTACCATCGTTGTTACCCACAGCCCACACGCCCACCAAGGGAAACCCCAAACCCCCCCTCTGACACTTCAAACACTGTCTAACTGTTACCACGTCTGCTGTTTAATAACATTTACATTTAGCAGACGCTCTTATCCAGAGTGACTTACAGCAAGTACAGGGACATTCCCCCCTGAGGCAAGTAGGGTGAAGTGCCTTGCCCAAGGAAACAACATCATGTTGACAATGCTGGGGTTCAAACCAGGAACCTTCAGGTTACTAACCCAACACCCTAACCGACTGCACCGCATGAGCCCCTAATAAACGACGTTCGTGATGGCATTCAGTGACGTCCAGAGACTTGAAGTTCGGAGCGGTCTTGAGGGGCTGCAGGAGACGCAGGAGAGGTGAACTGGAGGCCAGGAATCCGCCCCCCCCCCCCCCACCACACCCTCCCTGGGAACAGGGATGTTGATAAAGGGCTTTTCCTATCTATTGTTCTCCCTGCGCTCCTAGACTAGCTTCAGGAAGCCCCCTTCTGCCGAGCAGGCGACAGGGCTGAAGCCAGCAGCAGAGCCGGTCTAACTGAACCTGCACTCTCATGAGCACATGGGGGGGGGGGGAGTCAGTGGTTAAGGACTTCAGCTACGCCCCTGGAAGTAATACTTGATAACCCTGATACAACCTCTTTGATAAAAGATGCGAGAGCAAAAGATTTTGTCGAAACAATTTGTATCCAGCCTATATGACAAGCAACCCAACAATTAAGGTGCACATATTATATTGGCGAGTGGCTTATTTTTGACCTTGACTGAATACAATTGTTTCGTTAATGAAGTC
>CM059335.1:10303185-10343293 GCA_030340685.1 Protosalanx chinensis
CAGAACATTCCCCAAGACACGCAAAACCAGGGAGAAAGTCGTCTCCTCCGATGACTTGGAGGATATCAGTGACGCCTGGGGGGGGGGGGGGGGGGGGGGGGTGGGAGTGGGGGGAGGGGGGGTTCAAACTGATCAGGGCCGATATCTCTGTGGGGTGCTGAAACAGACCGCGGCTCTATCTCTGTTTGCTACCGTGGGCTTTAAACAGGATGACCAGATTCTCACTGGCTGCCCAAGCTCTGTCACCCCCCCCCCCACGCCCCCCCCCCCACGCCCACACGGACTCTGGAAGTATCCTGAGGAAGTCTGCCCTGCTGGGATGCAGCTCACAGACCAGGGAGGGACGGTATTTATAGCGTGTTTTGTTATAGATGGTAGGACAGAAGGGGCACGAGCGAATGATGAGGTCAGAGGAGAGAGGGAAACGAGAGTCAGGTGGCTGAGCGGTTAAGGAATTGGATTCATAATCAGAACGTTGCCGGTTCCATTCCCGGCTGTGCCAACATGACGTTGTGTCCTTGGGCAAGGCACTTCACCCTACTTGCCTCAGGGGGGAATGTCCCTGTACTTGATGTAAGTCGTAGCATGTTTTGTTTGTTGTTGGGCGAACATGCTGAACCACATGTTTGTGTGTGTGTGTGTGTGTGTGATTGGGCGTGTGTGTGTGTGTGTGTGTGGGTGTGTGATTGGGCGTGTGTGTGTGTGTGTGGGTGGGTGTGTGTGTGTGTGTGATTGGGCGTGCACATTTGAGGATTCTTGATCGCACAGACAGACCGGTTATTCTCGGAGTGGGACCAACACAGGAAGCGTCCACAAGGAGCTTTACAAGGAAAAGGCTCTGGGCGATCCCTGCATTTCTATAGGAGGAAATAGAGAGTGTGGGCGTGTCCCCTGACAGAGCCCCCTCCAGGGTGTGGTGACAGAACGGTCACAGAGATTGAGTCACGTCAGTTAACGGACATCAAGGTCACAGTCCTGGGGATGTTTCACTGTAGGTTTCAACATGCAGTTTCACCTGGATGTTTTGGCTGTGGAACGGTACCGGTCGTTCTCTTGTCCTCGCTGCCCTTCTCTCCGTTCTCTGTTGCTCGTCGTCCCCAGCTGATAGGTGTGGCCCCGGGGCCCCGTATTTTCCGGGCTATTGAGCGTATCAACCAAATTTTGCTAGATATTTGTATTTCTTTCATACACAGGCCACACTTGGCTTATAGCTGAAGATGTCGTTGTCAATGACGTTGTAACATGAAAAATCCACGTCAGTCCAGAAAAACACAGATTAGCTGCGTCGTTGTTTTGGGCCCAGGGTTCAAAGTGAAAGACAAAAGCAAAATAGCTTATTGCCTGGAAAATACGGTACACAATCTGATGTGCTCAAGGACGGGACGAGCTCTGTACGTCTCTCTTACACTCCCTCTTTCTTTTTCTCCTTGTCTTTCACCTTTCACGAGTATGAGCTCATGACCTGATGTTCATTTTCAAGTTCTGGTGTCTCTCTACAGCTCTCTCTCTTGTACACACACGCGCAGACACACATCCCTTCACCTCTCACCAACACATCACATTTACACGTATTCATTTAGCAGACGCTTTTATCCAAAGTGACTTACAAGAGAGAGCTTTACAAAAGAGCATCGGTCACTAAGCATAGCAACGTGATAGACCCCAAACCTTTATCCAGTCTCGGGCGCAGCCATGTTGGCATTCATCGAAAACGCATTCATCGAAAACTCACCAGCTCACAAATCATGAGGAATAAATCATGAGTTTGTCTGTTAAGTGTAGTCTAAACCTCAGACTCAGGTTGTCCCACACACTGTCTAAATGGCAAATCATGTGTTCGAGGGGCCATTAAAAGTATGGTATCCAGATGTTTTTACTAAAGGTTTTTCAAAGGGAAGCCCTTGTGTTTTGTTTTGGTTCTTTTTTTCAATTCTGAGCCTGTGCTTCAACTCTGTGGTACACAGACTTACCACCCCCAAGCGGCACACGCACACACACGAACCCGCACACACGCACACACACACACAGACACAGACACCAGTATCTCGGTTCTCTCCATGCTCTGTTACTGGAATGTGCCGGTTGGAATTCTGCCATTATCTGGAGCTTTGGACTGCCCTGTCGTGCCACCTCACTGTCCCCCCCCCCCACCCCCCCCCCCCGCCCCACCCCACCCAATTACCTCGACGCTCCACAGATCAGCCCTATCACTGACGTGTAGATAGGCTTCGAGACACACTCAAACAAGCCAACAGACATGCACACGCATACTCTCGCCGTGCACTTTCACACAAAGGCTGTCAAGTTATTGTAACTTGTTTAACTGAATACTCTTGTGGTTCTTCTCTTTGGCACTTGTTTGGTTTCTCACGATGTATGTTTCATAATCTGACTACCTGCAGTGTTTGAGGTCTATCTCGTTGTTATGATCAGTGACTGATGCTCTTTGTAAAGCTCTCTCTTGGAAGTTGCTTTGGATATAAGCGTCTGCTGAATGAATAAAGGTAAATGTAAGTTATTCCTTGAGAATCTTCACCAGCCAGTTATAGTGTCTGGGCCCAGTTAATATGACACACAGTCATGAACATGGTGACTGACACCGGTTAGATGAGTTACTGATATAAAACATGGTGATTTCCCTCTGCTTTATAAGTCCTGTAAGTGTAAGGATCTCCCAGTCTCTCTCCTCTCTCTCTCTCTCTCTCTCTCCCAGCCTGTGTGTCTCTCTCTCTCTTTGTGTCCTCTCTCTCTGTCTCTCTCCCAGCCTGTGTGTCCTCTCTCTCTGTCTCTCTCCCAGCCTGTGTCCTCTCTCTCTCTCTGTCTCTCTCCCAGCCTGTGTGTCCTCTCTCTCTCTCTGTCTCTCTCCCAGCCTGTGTCCTCTCTCTCTCTGTCTCTCTCCCAGCCTGTGTCCTCTCTCTCTCTGTGTCTCTCTCCCAGCCTGTGTCCTCTCTCTCTCTGTGTCTCTCTCCCAGCCTGTGTCCTCTCTCTCTCTGTGTCTCTCTCCCAGCCTGTGTGTCCTCTCTCTCTCTCTGTCTCTCTCCCAGCCTGTGTCCTCTCTCTCTCTGTGTCTCTCTCCCAGCCTGTGTCCTCTCTCTCTCTGTGTCTCTCTCCCAGCCTGTGTGTCCTCTCTCTCTCTGTCTCTCTCACTATCTGTCTCCTCCACCATTTATCAGTGTTATGTTCCATGTGTCAGTGTGGGTGAGGGGGGAGTGCTTGAGGGTGCCCTGCTCTGACCCCTCCTGCTCTGTCCAGTGGTTGGGGCTGGAGGCTCTGCGTCGTTACCGTCTGGCCAAGGGGCTGGAGGGAGACGAGGAGGACCGCTTCAGTCTGCACAGCTGTCAGGGAGGGGAGCTGCTGCACCCTGATGACCCCATCAGCAACGTCCTCAAGGATAAGGACTTTATCAAGCTGGGTAAGGATGAGACCAGGAGGGGGGTTCCAGTCCTCTATCACAGTGTTTCCCAACCCTGGTCCTCAGGGAACACCTGTTCTGTATGTTCTAGATGTTTCCCTGCTCCAACAGTCCTGATTGAAATAAACGGGTCATTATCCAGCTCTGAAGATGCCTGTTTAAGACCCATTCATTTGAATCAGGTGTGTTGGAGCAGGGAAACATCTAGAATATGCAGGAAAGGGGCCTGTACCACTAATCAAGATTTGGCGTTAATGAGGCTCAACCCAATACAGAAACCTTTGGGTTAAACCTGAAGTTAAGATTCGTAGTAGAGGCCCCATGTTTTCTGAGGAGCAGGGTTGTTTAATCAGCTAACGTTATGTTGTTTTTCTCTAGTCGTGGGCGGAGAAGACAAGGTTCCTCTTTGCAACATGACTCTGTATCCTTCCACTGTAGGAAAATCAATCGAACTCACGTATTGCGCAATAGGATTTATTATTGAATGATATTTAGTGTTTTTCCACGAGCGCATTAAATAAGGATCTGTTCTGAATTGAGCCCCTAACTTGAATAAACCAGAGAGCAGAGACGACATCAGGAACCTAAAGAAGTGAGTGAGATTTTGATGAAATCGTGAACCTTGAATCTGATCTCAAGTGTTTTGGGATCATGGGCAGTGGGCACGCAGAGCGTAACAGTCACACGCGCTAACCTTTCGTTAACGTCTCTGTCCCGCGCGCCTCAGTGCATGCTTCTGGATGGGAGCAGTTTAACCACAGCTGGTTTGGTGTGCTTGGGGAAAGGCCTTCACCAGATCCAGGTAGGCTGCTTCTGCTCCTGCAGGACATCTCAGT
Source organism: Protosalanx chinensis (assembly GCA_030340685.1). NCBI lineage: Eukaryota > Metazoa > Chordata > Actinopteri > Osmeriformes > Salangidae > Protosalanx > Protosalanx chinensis. Next base: position 10,307,434 of record CM059335.1, read on the forward strand.
TGCACCAGCTCACATCGCGAGGCTGGATTTAACCCTCGAGCTTCCCGCCTCACAGCTGACCGCAGAGGCAGAGCAGAGAGTGGCGCGAGCCAGAGAGGTGATCGAGAACGTGATCAAGGAGAACCGAGGTAAGAGATTCACGCAACAGGCAGGTACATTTATAATGAATCATTTAGCTGACCCTCCTATCAGAGTGACTTCCAGCATCATTCCCCCCTGAGTTTAGTAGGGTGAAGCTCCTTGCCCCAGAACACAACATCACGTTGGCACAGCCGGGAATCGAACCAGCAACCTTCTGTTTACTAGCCCGGTTCCCTAACCGCTCAGCCACCTGACTCCCCTCCCTCCAGATACCCCTCCTCTGTATTTATTCACATGTGGATAGTTTAATTCTTAAGTGTTTTTACGGTAACTATGCATGCAATATTTGAATTCATAAAACGAGGATGATGTTTTCTGGTGTGAAAAATGCTGTCTGCATCCTGTGTTCTCTATGTGCCTCCTTTTGGGATCAATAGTTGTTTACGGAGTCAACACTGGCTTCGGTAAATTTGCCAACACCATCATAGACAAAGACAAGCTCAAGTAAGTGGTTGTTGATTAACTGTCTCACTTGCTGTGAGAAAACATACTTTTCTCCATATGATTGAACAGGGTGTTTGGTGTGTACGTTGTACCTTAACCCTCTAAATCATTTACTGACAGCTGTCTTGTGTCTTGTTTTTTTCAGTGAGCTCCAGGTGAATCTCATTAGATCCCATAGTGCTGGTCAGTGGCTATTACTATCTAACTATTACCTATTACTATTAACCTCAACATCTCTTATTATGATTTAGTCATAATTCGACTGGCAATTTACGTGTGTGTGGGTTTGTATTGGAGAGTCAATATCTTTATTTAATCTTTAGACAATCTTTACTTTACTACTTAATCTTTAGACACAGAATGACAGTGTTGGTGTGTGTGTGTGTGTGCGTGCGTGTGTGTGTAGGAGTGGGACCCCCCTTGACCATAGAGAGGACCCGTATGCTGCTGGCCCTCAGGATCAATGTCCTGGCTAAAGGATACAGTGGTGTCTCCTTGGAAACAGTCCACTCCATGATCAAGTCGTTCAATGGTGAACCCAGATTAGTATGACATACTAACGCAGTATCGCTGGTTCTCAGATAGTAAAGATATCCATGTGTGTGTGTCCGCAGCGTCCTGTCTGTCCTGGGTACCAGAGAAGGGGACAGTGGGGGCGAGTGGAGATCTGGCCCCGCTGGCCCACCTCACTCTGGGCTTGATGGGGGAGGGCAGGATGTGGTCTCCTCAAAGTGGCTGGGCCCCCGCTAAGGCAGTAGGTTTCTACAAAACGCCTCTCGCAACTCATTACATGGAAAACCATGAGGGTTTTCCTCTTGGATGAATGACTTACTGAGATGCAGTGTTGGCCTGTTTCAATCTAGAAGCACTTTCAATGTTGTTGTACCAAGACAATGACAATAAAGGTCTATTCTATTCTTCTATTCTGTTTCATTAGGTTCTGGAAGGTCATGGATCAGCACCTCTCATACTAAAACCAAAGGAGGTAATGTACTGTTAACAAGTTGTGTGTTTGCCACAAACTGTACCTGTGCTTATTGGAAGGAGCAGTGAGATATGAATCACCGCAGCTGCTGATTGGTTGTGCAGGGCATTGCGTTGATCAACGGAACTCAGTTGATGACATCGCTGGGGGCGGAGGCAGTGGAGAGAGCTTTGGGCGTGGCTAAACAAGCTGATATCATTGCTGCCCTCAGCCTGGAAGCCCTGAAGGGCACCAACAAGGCTTTTGACCATGGTGAGGTGGACGCCACAGACACAGACAAAACACACACACACACACACACACGAGCACAGCTGATCACAGACACAACACCTGTTATTAGTCTTATTCATATTATTATTATTACTTGCTTTCCTACAGGTACATTATCGCACGTTTGAGGTTCATGTTATTTAATTATATCTTGTTTAACTGAATGCTCTTGTGGTTCTTCCCTTTGGCTCTTGTTTGGTTTCACATGATGTTTCATAATCTGACTACCTGCCATGTTTGTGGCTATTTTGGGGCCGAAGCTCTTTTGTCTCTCTCTTGGAAGTGGCTTTGGATAAAAGCGTCTGCTAAATGAATACATGTAACATGTCCCCTTCTCTCAAACACACACATAACGGACCTATAGTGACAGACACACACACACACACTGGTGTATTAGGACTATCTATCTGTTTCAGATATCCATGCAGTGAGGCCTCATCCAGGTCAAAGAGAGGTGGCAATGAGGCTTCGCTCTCTACTGGACTCAGACATTTTCCCTTCACAGATCTCTGGTAGAAAACGAGGCATTAATCATCAACACACTTCCACATGGACACATGCACAATGAATGCCCTCATACTATCATTCAATATTCTGTTGTGTATTTGAAGATAATGTAGGCTAATGAAAATAATGATAATGAGGCTCATTTCGTGTGTCCTGTCTTCCTGCTTGTTTACCTACAGAGAGTCATAGATCATGTGATCGTGTTCAGGATCCCTATACCCTGCGTTGTATTCCACAGGTGTGTATGTGCGTGCATGGGTGTGTGGCTGTGCAGATCTGGGATTCACACACACATTTCATATTGCTTTATAATCACTGCTGCCGCTTGCCATTTTGGTGCCATAAGCACCCCCCCCCCCCCCCCCCCCCAACATCACAGGGAGCGAGACAGTTTGAATGAGAGTCCATCTTCCGGCTTTTTTTGCAGGTCCACGGCGTGGCTAATGACACAATAGCCTTTGTCCAGAAGGTGATCTCCACCGAGCTGAACAGTGCCACTGACAACCCTGTATCCTTCAAACAAGCAACTCTTCCTTTTTCTGCCTGTCATGTCTTTGGTATTACATACTTTTCACCAGCAGGGGGAGCCATTGTTTTGTTTTGACGATATCCAGCAGATGAGTCAGATTCCTCACAAACTGAACCCTTAACTGGCTCCCAGCTGGTATTTGCTGAACGAAATGAGACTATTTCTGCTGGGAATTTTCACGGGGAGTATCCTGCTAAGGTAGAGACACAGCCTTCACTTAATCCTTGTGCTCTCTTCATATTCTTCAAGTCCACCTGTTCTATGGGTCAAAAAGGCCCCACCTTCAACCTTGTGAAATAAAGCAGTTTATTTACAATTTCATTTGGTTCAATCAAGCACATACACTCTAAATGTCTCACATACACTCTACATGTCTCATTGGGGGTGTGCACATAGCTCTGTTACATTGCACTAACCTGTACATAACTGCTTATTCAACCAATTGGAATAACTAATCTGTACATAATTGATCAAAATTATCTGTATATAACTGCTTCTCTTCTCTTCTGACTGGATGTATTTTGTTTCTACATGTGTAATGACAGTAAAGTTGAATCTAATCTAATGTAGTTAATATATTCTGCCCCCTGAATTAAAATACTCTTCCACTACTGTCTTTCAGTGAAGACACTCACGTGATTGATTGATTGATAATTATACAATATTTATTGATAACCATGACATGGAATATGTTTGACTTTGGCGGAGTGGAATGTCTAAAGGGGGAGCGCTCCCTACCGCCTCGAGCGACACATACGTGCACACATATATGACATGAGACATGGAGCAATAGATATATAATCCCCCTGATAGACAGAAGACAGATATACATATAGTCAGACAGACAGACAACCAGGGAAGAAAGGCAGTCTTACCGGACGAGGCCCAATGGGCTTGCACTAGCCGAGTCAGGTGTGTTCATGATTGATTGCTTACGCTACCTGAGTGCTTGTGCTGCTAGTGCATGTGAGGGAATGAGTGATGATGTATACTGAGGTGTGTGAATGAGTGATGATGTATACTGAGGTGTGTGAATGAGTGATGATGTATACTGAGGTGTGTGAATGAGTGATGATGTATACTGAGGTGTGTGAATGAGTGATGATGTATACTGAGGTGTGTGAATGAGTGATGATGTATACTGAGGTGTGTGAATGAGTGATGATGTATACTGAGGTGTGTGAATGAATGATGATGTATACTGAGGTGTGTGAATGAGTGATGATGTATACTGAGGTGTGTGAATGAGTGATGATGTATACTGAGGTGTGTGAATGAGTGATGATGTATACTGAGGTGTATAAATAGGTAAAGTATACCGAGTTGTGTGAATGAATGATATGTACAGATTGTATGACTGAGTGATGACGTGGGCAGCCCGAGTGTCGTGCCAGAACCGGCTTCGCCCATTTGACAACTCAACGACCATATCTTCCTTCCAGGCTCTGGACTTCCTGTCTATTGGAGTACATGAGCTGGCCAACATGAGCGAGAGGAGGATCGAGAGATTGGTGAACCCTTCCCTCAGTGAACTGCCTGCCTTTCTAGTAGCAGAGGGGGGCTTGAACTCCGGCTTCATGATCGCACACTGCACTGCTGCTGCCCTAGGTACTCCACGTGTGTGTGTGTGCTTGTGTGTGTGTGTGTGCATAGTCAAATGAAGTATTTCTGTCATCCAGTGATGACTGTGTAAAGACAAGTGACAATGCCTGTTTATGAGACTAAAATGTATGTATGGGTTCTGAATAGGACGGCAAGCGTGTGAATGTGCTTCTTTTGACCCCACAGTGTCTGAAAGCAAGGCCCTCTGCCACCCATCGTCCGTGGACTCCCTCTCCACCAGCGCGGCCACAGAGGACCACGTGTCCATGGGGGGCTGGGCTGCTAGGAAGGCCCTGAGGGTTCTGGATCATGTGGAACAAGGTAAGGAAGCACATCCTGTTTAGAAAACACAACACTTCACCCACAGGTAACAGGTACATTCATGGGTGTGAATCAAACACCAAAATGTGAGCTGTGTTTAGCCAGGGTCTGTCTGTATTTAGCCAGGGTCTGTCTGTATTTAGCCAGGGTCTGTCTGTATTTAGCCAGGGTCTGTCTGTATTTAGCCAGGGTCTGTCTGTATTTAGCCAGGGTCTGTCTGTATTTAGCCAGGGTCTGTCTGTATTTAGCCAGGGTCTGTCTGTGTTTAGCCAGGGTCTGTCTGTGTTTAGCCAGGGTCTGTCTGTATTTAGCCAGGGTCTGTCTGTATTTAGCCAGGGTCTGTCTGTATTTAGCCAGGGTCTGTCTGTATTTAGCCAGGGGGTCCCATTATCATCCACCCAATCACTTTCAATGGAGATATATGACAGTTGGACGCTGAGGAAGGCAAGATGCTACACATGTGGTTTAAGAGCGTATTTCCATACTCAAATCTCAAAGTATGAAGCTGTAATTTGGTGACATAACATCACATTTACATGTATTCATTTAGCAGACGCTTTTATTCAAAGTGACTTACAAGAGAGAGCTTTACAAAAGAGCTTCAGTTACTGAGCATAGCAACTTGATAGACCCAAACATAGCGGGCATCTAGATTACAAATCATACATCATGAGAACCAATAAATGCCAACGGAGGAACTATAAGAGCATTCAGCTGAACATTATACAAGTTTTAAGGTGAGCCTCCGCCAGGCTGTAGTCCACCAGTGGTACAAGTCATAACACAACAATAGGAAGTTTCTGAACTACAGCAACAACAAGTGATATTTCTAAGTGCCATACTAATTCTAGTGTTTCTAAGTGCCATTCAATTCTCTGAATAAGTGGGTTTTGAGCCTTTTCTTGAAGGTGAGGAGACAGTCTGTGTTTCTGATGGGGGTGGGGAGTTGATTCCACCATTGAGGAGCCAGACAGTGGAAGAGTTTGTGCTGGGCTCTGGCGCTCTTGAGAGGGGGGACCACTAGGAGGTTGTCAGAAGAGGACCGTAGGTGGCGGGGAGGGGTGTAAGGCCGGAGGAGAGAGTTGATACAGCTCGGGGCAGTCCCATTCACTGCTCGGAAGATCAGCACCAGGGTCTTGAATCTGATACAGGCCATGAAGGGAAGCCAGTGGAGGGCGACGAGGAGCAGGGTGATATGGCATTGTCTGGGTAGATTGAAAACCAGGCGAGCTGCTGCATTCTGCATTCTCTGGAGGGGCGGTTTGCACTTGCTAGAAGGCCGGCTAGTAGTGAGTTGCAGTAGTCCAGTTTTGAGAGGACAAGAGATTGGACTAGCAGCTGGGTGGAATGTTGAGACAGGTAGCTTCTGATAGACAGGTATCTTCTGATAGACAGGTATCTTCTGATCGATAACATGCATTTTATCCAACATGCACATTACGTGCAATATCCTGTGATTCTCCTTAAGTGCAATAACTGTCTACATGTGTATATGTCTGTCTATATCTGGTACAAAAACACATCACACTGAGCGCAACCTCATCCGCTATCAGAAAAACACCAGCAGCTTTGTCGAAACCCGGGATCGAACCAGGGACCTTTAGTCTAACGCTCTCCCAACTGAGCTATTTCGGCCCGGGTACATGGAACCCCGGCACGACACAGTGGCAAAAGCGCAAGGCCAACTGAAAAAGACGGTGAACCGGTCGAACGTAAAGGGTCAAAACCATCACATCCCAAGGGGACGCTCCAGAGATGTCAGAAGTGGGATTCGAACCCACGCCTCCAGGAGAGACTGCGACCTGAACGCAGCGCCTTAGACCGCTCGGCCATCCTGACTGTTGGAGGTGATTGGTAGTTACGCGAAAGCCAAGCACAATTGTCTTTTTCAAGGCAAAGCAGTTCACTGCCCTGATGGTGCGGCCACAAACGAGCATTGCCACTGCGGTAAGGTTTCCACTCCTTGGTGGTGTGTCTGTGTGTGCGGGCTCACGGTCCCCACATAAATACAAAAACGCATCAAATCCAGCGCAGCCTCAGTCAACACCTGCCGCTTGCAAATGACGGCGAAACTCTATCCAGACAGGAAAAGCTTGCGTAGTCGGCAGGATTCGAACCTGCGCGGGGAGACCCCAATGGATTTCTAGTCCATCGCCTTAACCACTCGGCCACGACTACTGGAAAATACTTCTGCAAAGACAACTGGAACCCCGACAGTACGCTGGATGCAGTGCGGACTCGTCAAAACTGTATGTGACGCATCACACTTAGCGCAACCTTATCCGCTATGAGAAAAACACCAGCGGCTTTGAAGAAACCCGGGATCGAACCAGGGACCTTTAGATCTTCAGTCTAACGCTCTCCCAACTGAGCTATTTCGGCCCGGGTACATGGAACACCGGCACGAAACAGTGGAAAAAGCGCAAGGCCAACTGAAAAAGACGGTGAACCGGTCGAACGTAAAGGGTCAAAACCATCACATCCCAAGGGGACGCTCCAGAGTTGTCAGAAGTGGGATTCGAACCCACACCTCCAGAAGAGACTACGACCTGAACGCAGCGCCTTAGACCGCTCGGCCATCCTGACTGTTGTAAGCAATGGTCAGTTACACTAAAACCAAGCACAATTATCCTTTTCATCGCAAAGCCGTTCACTGCCCTGATGGTGCTGCCACAAACGGGCATTGCCAGTGCGGTAAGGTTTCCACTCCTTGGTGGAGTGTGCGGGTTCACGATCCCCACATAAATACATAAAGGTATCACACTTAGCGCAACCTTATCCGCTATGAGAAAATCACCAGCGGCTTTGCCGAAACCCGGGATCGAACCAGGGACCTTTAGATCTTCAGTCTAACGCTCTCCCAACTGAGCTATTTCGGCCCGGGTACATGGAACACCGGCACGAAACAGTGGCAAAAGCTCAAGGCCAACTGAAAAAGATGGTGAACCGGTCGAACGTAAAGGGTCAAAACCATCACATCCCAAGGGGACGCTCCAGAGTTGTCAGAAGTGGGATTCGAACCCACGCCTCCAGGAGAGACTGCGACCTGAACGCAGCGCCTTAGACCGCTCGGCCATCCTGACTGTTGGAGGTGATTGGTAGTTACGCGAAAGCCAAGCACAATTGTCTTTTTCAAGGCAAAGCAGTTCACTGCCCTGATGGTGCGGCCACAAACGAGCATTGCCACTGCGGTAAGGTTTCCACTCCTTGGTGGTGTGTCTGTGTGTGCGGGCTCACGGTCCCCACATAAATACAAAAACGCATCAAATCCAGCGCAGCCTCAGTCAACACCTGCCGCTTGCAAATGACGGCGAAACTCTATCCAGACAGGAAAAGCTTGCGTAGTCGGCAGGATTCGAACCTGCGCGGGGAGACCCCAATGGATTTCTAGTCCATCGCCTTAACCACTCGGCCACGACTACTGGTAAATACTTTTGCAAAGACAACTGGAACCCCGACAGTATGCTGGATGCAGTGCGGCCTCTTCAAAACTGTATGTGACGCATCACACTTAGCGCAACCTTATCCGCTATGAGAAAAACACCAGCGGCTTTGAAGAAACCCAGGATCGAACCAGGGACCTTTAGATCTTCAGTCTAACGCTCTCCCAACTGAGCTATTTCGGCCCGGGTACATGGAACACCGGCACGAAACAGTGCCAAAAGCGCAAGGCCAACTGAAAAAGACGGTGAACTGGTCAAACGCAAAGAATCAAAACCTTTGCCTCCCAAGGGGACACTCCAGAGTTGTCAGAAGTGGGATTCGAACCCACGCCTCCAGGAGAGACTGCGACCTGAACGCAGCGCCTTAGACCGCTCGGACATCCTGACTGTTTTAAGTGACTGTCAGTTACACGAAAACCAAGCACAATTATCTTTTTCATGGCAAAGCCATTCACTGCCCTGATGGTGCTGCCACGAACAGGCACTGCCAGGGTGGTAAGGCTTCCACTCCTTGGTGGTGTGTCTGTGTGTAATGGAACATTCTGATGTTCCATAATTGTACTGTCAGATTGTTATAAGTTGTGGTGATGTTTTTGAAACTGCTTACTACAGTCTGGTCAAAGTTAATACCTCCCCACAGTCAATGCTAATTGACTTGATCAATACAGGTGCGTAGACAAAAGGTCTGGGGGATCACCCTCCTTTGAAAGTGCTAATCAACTAGCTTACCCTATCAATACAATTGCGCAGACAAAGGGTCTGGGAGCCCCCCAACCCCTTTCCCCCCTTTGGAACCGCTTCAAACCAGAATGTGGAAGGAGGCCCTTTTGGAGACTCTTCCCCCCCCAAACCTGGACAACGAGGGGGGGGGGCTCAACGAAATATATAGAGAGGGGAAAAGAAGGTTCAGGACCTTCTTCCTTGACCTACCGTGTTGATGGAACCAGGTCTTTCAGAGCTCTGTTAATGTATGTCTTGTCTGTTTCACGTTTCGTGTGTTCATAATTGCTATACTCTGTTCTTGTGAAAGGTTCAATAAATTTGTATCTAACTAACTATCAAACTTTTGTATCCTTGCAACGTCCTCTATCAGAAAGTTTCCATCACACTGTGTGCGCGGGCTCACGGTCCCCACATAAATACAAATATGCATCAAACCCAGCGCAGCCTCAGTCAACCCCTTCCGCTTGCAAATGACGGCGAAACTCTATCCAGACAGGAAAAGCTTGCGTAGTCTGCAGGATTCGAACCTGCGCGGGGAGACCCCAATGGATTTCTAGTCCATCGCCTTAACCACTCGGCCACGACTACTGGTAAATACTTTTGCAAAGACAACTGGAACCCCGACAGTATGCTGGATGCAGTGCGGCCTCTTCAAAACTCTATGTGACGCATCACACTTAGCGCAACCTTATCCGCTATGAGAAAAACACCAGCGGCTTTGCCGAAACCCGGGATCGAACCAGGGACCTTTAGATCTTCAGTCTAACGCTCTCCCAACTGAGCTATTTCGGCCCGGGTACATAGAACGCCGGCACGAAACAGTGGAAAAAGCGCAAGGCCAACTGAAAAAGACGGTGAACCGGTCGAACGTAAAGGGTCAAAACCATCACATCCCAAGGGGACGCTCCAGAGTTGTCAGAAATGGGATTCGAACCCACGCCTCCAGGAGAGACTGCGACCTGAATGCAGCGCCTTAGACCGCTCGGCCATACTGACTGTTGGAAGCAATGGTCAGTTACACAAAAACCAAGCACAATTATCCTTTTCATCGCAAAGCCGTTCACTGCCCTGATGGCGCTGCCACAAACGGGCATTGCCAGTGCGGTAAGGTTTCCACTCCTTGGTGGTGTGTGCGGGTTTACGATCCCCACATAAATACATCACACTTAGCGCAACCTTATCCGCTATGAGAAAGACACCAGCGGCTTTGCCGAAACCCGGGATCGAACCAGGGACCTTTAGATCTTCAGTCTAACGCTCTCCCAACTGAGCTATTTCGGCCCGGGTACATGGAACACCGGCACGAAACAGTGGAAAAAGCGCAAGGCCAACTGAAAAAGACGGTGAACTGGTCAAACGCAAAGAATCAAAACCTTTGCCTCCCAAGGGGACACTCCAGAGTTGTCAGAAGTGGGATTCGAACCCACGCCTCCAGGAGAGACTGCGACCTGAACGCAGCGCCTTAGACCGCTCGGCCATCCTGACTGTTGGAGGTGATTAGCAGTTACGTGAAGGCCAAGCATAATTGTCTTTTTCAAGGCAAAGCAGTTCACTGCCCTGATGGTGCGGCCACAAACGGGCACTGCCAGGGCGGTAAGGTTTCCACTCCTTGGTGGTGTGTCTGTGTGTGCGGGCTCAAGGTCCCAACATAAATACAAAAACGCATCAAACCCAGCACAGCCTCAGTCAACCCCTGCCGCTTGCAAATGACGGCGAAACTCTATCCAGACAGGAAAAGCCTGCGTAGTCGGCAGGATTTGAACCTGCGCGGGGAGACCCCAACGGATTTCTAGTCCATCGCCTTAACCACTCGGCCACGACTACAGGAAATTACTACTTCAAAGACAACTGGAACCCCTACAGACCCTTTCATCCAATGGTGAGCAGCAACATAAGATGTGTACGTATCGATGAGTAACTTTACTTTGTTGCTGCTGCATTTCTTATTTAAGAAATGAACAGAAAAAAACATTGTGGACGATAAAGGGGTCTGGAATGTTACTAAACTCTAACGGGGCTGCTTCCTCTAACATGTATAGAATACAGCTGCTGGCACACTAGCTTAGACTCAGGTGACACAACACAGTGCTGCTGCTGACTTGTCCTCTTACACTGTATGATGACTGATCATCCTGATGGTTTCATCTTAAAGTGTTTGGAAGCTGCTCAGGTGGCTGAGTGGTGAGGGTGTCGGGCTAGTAATCATGCGGTACCTGGTTCGAACCCTGGCTGTGCCAACATCATGTTGTGTCCTTCAGCAAGGCTTTTCACCCTACTTGCCTCAGGATGACTTTTCCTGTACTTGCTGTAAGCTGCTCTGGATAAGTGTGTCTGCTAAATGCCTACATGTAAATGTACTCTATCCCACTTCTGCCCGATCACTGTATGCTAGGAGATGACCTTTCATCCTCCTTTCATAAAAACAATAATTTAATATCAGTTCTTACAAGACAAGACTCTGATTGGACGATTAAAAAACGTTCTTCGTCATTCTGTTACAGTATTGGCTATCGAGCTGTTGGCTGCCTGCCAGGCCCTGGAGTTTCTCCGCCCCCTGCAGACCACAGCCCCTCTGGAGAAGGTCTACCATCTGCTACGCTCTGTGGTCAGGTAAGATGTCAGCGACACCTTCACCTTTAGGACCTACTTGCCTCCGGGGGAATGTCCCTGTACTTATCAGATACCCTGTATCTGATAAATGACTAAATGGAAATGTACTGTAAGTCTCAGCTGGTCAAATATCCAGCATTCACCATTTCAATGCCTTCCCATCAGCCCTTGGGAGAGAGACCGAGCCATGAGTCCAGACATTGAAGCAGCTCATGCGCTCCTCACAGCTAACAAGGAAAGACTTAGTTTCCCAACAGTATTACTTCAGTGTTTCTTGAAAAGGGCTGTGAATTGACAGGTTGAACATGTTTTTGCTTTTTTGCAGGTGTGGGAAGCAGCGGTGCCATTTATGGATCAGTACAGGAGAAGCATGGGGGTGAAACCACACTCCTGCTGAAAGAAACAGAAGCCCATGGCTCATTTACATTGACATGTATTCATTTAGCAGACACTTTTATCCAAAGCCACTTCCAAGAGAAGCTTTACTAAAGAGCTTCAGTCACTGATCATAACAACGAGATAGTCCCCAAACATTGCAGGTAGTCAGATTATGAAACGTACATTGTGAGAAACCAAACAGCAAGAGGGAAGAACCACAAGAGCATTTAGTTAAACAAATTAAAATTGAATAACATGAACCATCATGAAGTGCAAGAGTTCAAGAACAATTCCTTTTTGGGGTTGTGTGCTATATGTAAAGACAAATGACTGGTTGGATTAAATCCTTAAAGGCCTCCTTAGATATTACATTCATACAAACAATATATAGAGAGAGTGTGTACCATGTAGGCTAAGGCCCAAAGGCTGTCATCTGTCCTCTATTCTGTCCATCTCACCAGTCACTCACTGGTTTGATTGAAATTAAAGGAATTAAAAAGAGAAAATCTTTGTTCTAAAACTGCGTGTTTTCTCAGGATTGTGGATTTCTAGATGTAGGTAGGATACAGGCTACAGTCATCACTCAAGTAAAATATAGTAATTACTCTGTCATTTCAAGGCCCTTCTACCTTTTGAACCCTTCCTTGGATTTAGATTAAGATTAGGATCAAGGAGAACACACACACACCTGATACCTCACACACACTCAGAACACACACACACACCTGACACCTCACACACACTCAGAACACACACACACACCTGACACCTCACACACACTCAGAACACACACACCTGACACCTCACACACACTCAGAACACACACACCTGACACCCAGGGACGTTTCTAGGTTTGAAAGAAAGGGGGGGCTTAGCCCCTGGCATTTTCTTCAGCCCCCCTAAAACAGGGCTAACGACGCCCATCATGAGCCCCATAGATGATGAACCTTAACATGAAAGTGCCACTGTGACAATTTAACAATGTACAATTGCTAGTCATCCTGACTAACCTGGTCCATAAAACCACATCATTTGGCTCACAAATGAACACAGAACTCACACAACCTGAGACAAACTTGAAAATACAACATCCACAATCTCTTGGGCCAACAGCGTCACCTTGTGTTCTGGCAGCTGTTCACGCGCTCGGAGACTTTGAATTAGCCGCAATCGTAAGTGACTAAAGTCTATTAGTTGTTGTGATCGGTAAGATTCAGGTCTTGTTTTGGTCAAACATATGAACGATCTAGCCTAGTGTTAATTTGATCATGTCACAACGGTCCGTTTAGCTGTTTTGCGTGACTACACAGCGCCTTATCTGTGAAGACTGTCTGCTTTGGATAAAAGCGTCTGCTAAATGAATGAATGTAAATGTGTTAGGCTTCAGTATAGAGTTCGGTAAATTCTAACTTTCTTAACGCTGAGGCCGGAATTAATGCTTTAAAAAACGCTGTCGCTCTTCACCTCAATCGATTTTTTCAACAGGATTTATTTGCATGTTAGAGTTGTACATCCTTACATCCTTACATCCTTCATGCCAGACCCGGGAATCGAACTCGCGATTTTTTAGTGGTCATTAATGGGCATGTTTCAAGGTCCAACATTAGCTGAAAGTGACACTGTATGAAGTGCCTAGAGAGAGAGAGCGCATCAGTATCCATTCAGAAGCATGACTTAACAGTACTTTAGCATGTTGACCCATGATCTTGGAGGGTTAGAGGATACTGACAATAAAGCCTTTGTTAAAGGTATTTATTATTTAAGCGCAGATGGAAAGCTACTAACCAATATACAATCTCAAACATACTACTGATTTTCCAAAAAAGTCTGGTATACTTCCACACCCTTTAATATTTCAATTACATTTACAATAAAATGATAGACAATGGATCATCTCTGAAAATAGCATCAAACACTCTAACTTCAGAAATCACCAAATATACACCAGATTAACTGCTAAAGTAAATCTTTCGTCTGTGCAAATTTTCATGGCGAATAAAAACCCAATCTGATTCTGATCATTCTAATGGTGTCTAGCCTGCAATTTAATGAATCCGCCTAAAATAAATACATTTTATCTTAAACATTTATCTGGTCATTATGATCATTGTTATAAATCCTGAACGTGATCAGTGTCTTCATATAGCTGAGTATCATTAATCTTTATTAATAATGTTCAGCTAAAGAAGGCAAACTCCGATCACGTCTGTTCGGAATCATAGGTAGCGTGAGACGGAAATGACGTCATGACGCAGTCTCCAAACAACATGTCTGCGCCCTTAAGGACACAATGCGAGCATGCCTGTTAAGTTTACAAACATACAGAAGACTCGAGGTGGAAAGTTTAACCAGTTTTATGCATCGTGACAAAGACATATCCCTGTAAGAGGCAGCGTTGTCAGTCGCCATGATCCTGATATTTGGAGGTGTTTCAGTCACTTTCAGGACGGGTTTAAGATCCAGTAAGATGCCTGGACTCTCCCCAGGACTCTGCAGGAGGCTGATTCACCTGGGAGGCCGAAACAGAGGCTCAGAGACCCCGACTGAGGCCCACATGTCTCCACCAGACAAGGAGCTTCTACCTGAGAAAACGAGAGAGAGAAAAGCCCCTAATAAGTGTTCCGTGCTGCTGTTCCCCGGGCAGGGCAGCCAGTTCGTGGGAATGGGCAGCGGGCTGCTGAGGTACGGAGCAGTGAAGGACATGTTCTCCGCAGCTCAGAACATCCTGGGTTATGATCTGCTGTCCCTCTGTCTTCACGGACCACAGGAGGAACTGATGAAGACACAATACTGTCAGCCGGCTGTCTTCGTAACCTCACTGGCAGCGGTGGAGAAATTAAACCAGGAAAATCCCCAGGTAAGTTTGTCAGCTTTTCATTCAGTCTCACCGCAGATCATTCAGTTTAGGAGGCAGATGGGGACAGAAGGGGCCGCTGTACTCCAGGATCACCATGACTCTTACGGAGGGACTTGTTGCTCTTATCTGCCCACTTCGAACCCCATTTTAAGTTCTTGTACTCACTGTGAGGTATATTATCATTACTTGTTTGTTTTTTTTACAGGTACACTATTGCACGTTTGAGATGCATGCTGTTTAATTTGAACTAGTTTACCTGAATGTGTTTCTTCCCTTTGGCACTTGTTTTGTATCTTGTTATGATCAGTGGCCGATGCTCTTTCGTAAAGCTCTCTCCTGGATAGAAGTGTCTGCTAAATGAATACATGTAAATGTTTAAATGAGACTAGAGGGCCTGGTGTCACAGTTCTTTATAACAAGGTTTCATGCACATCCATTCCCAGGCTATAGAGACGTGCGTAGCAGCAGCAGGCTTCAGCGTCGGAGAGTTCGCAGCCTTGGTGTTCTCTGGAGCCATGGACTTTGCTGAAGGTTAGAGTCAGCTCATATTATCATAGCTGTCACACAGTAACACCTTTTTGATGAGCACGCCTAAGGATAGTAGGTTTTGCACAAATGTATGATAATAAAAGTAACAATAGGCTATTCTTAATGGAGAGTTTCAAAGACCTACCCAACGTTGGCGCAATCGCTTGATTTTTTTTTGATTAGATTAAACTTTATTGTCATTACACATGTATAAATACGAGGAAACCAAATGCAGTTCTGCCTCCCAGCCCTGTCTGACCGTGTGTCCTGGCCTCTCTGCCTCTCAGTTTCAGTCTGACCGTGTGTCCTGGCCTCTCTGCCTTCCAGCTCAGTCTGACCGTGTGTCCTGGCCTCTCTGCCTCCCAGCTCAGTCTGACCGTGTGTCCTGGCCTCTCTGCCTCCCAGCTCTGTCTGACCGTGTGTCCTGGACTCTCTGCCTCCCAGCTCAGTCTGACCGTGTGTCCTGGCCTCTCTGCCTCCCAGCTCTGTCTGACCGTGTGTCCTGGCCTCTCTGCCTCTCAGTTTCAGTCTGACCGTGTGTCCTGGCCTCTCTGCCTTCCAGCTCTGTATGCGGTCAAAGTGAGGGCTGAAGCCATGCAGAAAGCCTCTGAACTGATCCCCAGCGGGATGCTGTCGGTCGTCGGTCGACCGCAGGCCAAGTACAACTACGCGTGCCTGCAGGCCAGAGAACACTGCCTCAGTCTGGGCATCCAGGATCCTGTCTGCAGCGTGGCCAACTACCTGTTCCCAGACGGTAGGGTCATCGCTGGCCACCAGGAGGTGAGGAAACCAGCCCTGCCCTGGAGACAGGAACACAGATCCTTACTGCTCAAGCACAGGGACCCTTAGACAAAACAACTACCTTTATTAGATGGAGCCCTCATTTGAAATCGTCTTAACCAGGAGTGCCTTAACTACATCACACATTAATGCATGTTATGTTGTTACATTATGCATTGCAAGTCACAGGAGAATAACTTCCTCTTCAAAGCAATGTTAATCATCCATGTATTTTCCACCCCTCGTAAGAAGTCTGTTGTTGGGACGATGCCCTTGTCCTTCAACATCCTCCCTTCATCCATACCGTACGCCCTAACCACGTCCGTCTGTCCCTCCAGGCGCTTGACTTCCTGCAGAAGAACTCCCGACAGCTACACTTCCTGCGGGCGCAGCCTCTCCCTGTGAGCGGGGCGTTCCACACCCAGCTGATGGAGTCGGCCTCCGAGCCCCTGAGAGAGGTCCTGCAGCAGCTGGAGGTCAGCCTCTCTCTGCTCAGCTGATCCACTCGTTTGTCGTTTCTCCGTGTCGCCAGGGCCGGTGCATGCGTTACCATGCGCTGCGCTAGTTACCATGCGCTAGTTACCATGCGCTAGTTACCATGCGCTAGTTACCATGCGCTAGTTACCATGCGCTAGTTACCATGCGCTAGTTACCATGCGCTAGTTACCATGCGCTAGTTACCATGCGCTAGTTACCATGCGCTAGTTACCATGCGCTAGTTACCATGCGCTAGTTACCATGCGCTAGTTACCATGCGCTAGTTACCATGCGCTAGTTACCATGCGCTAGTTACCATGCGCTAGTTACCATGCGCTATTTTAGAATGTTTCCTGCCTATGATGACTGTTAAAGTCAGGGTAGGTCAAGTAATTGAGATGCTCTTTTGTCAAATTAGCCGAAATAAACCACACAAACTGCTAGCAACCAACGAATCCAAAGGTTTGTCAAATAAAAACAACCAGATATAAGGCGGTTATAAAACTGCAGGTGGATTATAAACATGACCAATCACCAAGGTGAGATGGAATGCAGTGACTGGGGTGTAGGTTACCCACCTCTCGCGTTTGGTTTGCAAAACTAACCTACCCTGCCTTTAACTTGGAAAAGGTAAATGGTATTTCCCCTTTGTAAACGTCAAAAATATCAAAACATTACCCCCCCCCCCCCCCTCCCCTCAGGTGCGGAGGCCGGAGGTCAGCGTGTACTCCAACGTGGACGGGAAGCGCTACATGCACGCGGGCCACGTGCGCAGGCAGCTGGTCAAGCAGCTGGCGTCCCCGGTGAAGTGGGAGCAGACGCTGCACGAGGTGTACGAGAGGTCGCAGGGGCAGAGCTTCCCCCACACCTATGAGGTGGGGCCTGGGAAGCAGCTGGGCGCCACGCTGCAGAGGTGCAACATGAAGGCCTACAAGAGCTACACACACGTGGACGTGACAGCGCCAGAGGACTGAGGAGCAGCTGCCAACACGTGTGCACGGACAGGCGTGTTCCAGGACCCTGAACGATGAGGGGAGTCATGCTGGATGAACGCACACACGCGTGTGATCTGAGGATTTAAACTGACACTTTATGGAACAAACTGAAAAACGCATTCAGTTTGTTTGTTCATTTTTCGTTTTCTTGTGTTGAATAAATATTTTGTCTTTGTGAATAAGTCAATGACTTTAGCCTTAAAAGTTTTATTTTGATGATAGAATAATGAATGTCGATTTGTGGAATTGAAAGACCAGCTTTCATTGACAGGTAAAACAGGCAAGCCTACATGATGAATTTGATAATACAATTGGCCTCGTTAACCAGTAAAAGACACAATCTTCATACCAAACACTGCAGGCCAGCTGTGGTCTACTGCCACATGCTCCAAACTGTCTTCAATAACAACATATGTGATCCTGCACATCAATTAAAATTCAATACATCTTATAAAATCAATCAAATAGAGAATTTAACAGCTAGAAAGAGAGAATGCACTTTATAAGATTAAAAAACCAAACAGGAATATGCTGTGGCCAAAGACCAGCCCATGGCCCTACAGTGCAATGGTTAGCCTTTCCACTTCTCCCAGAATGCAGTGCAAATGGTTGCCGTGGCCACCAGGGCTACAGCCACCACAATCCTTGTGGACCAGCCAGTGCAGTTAACATGTTGAATACTGGATACCTGTGGAACAGGGAAAAATATGATTATTCCTATATTGAGATCATCCAAATATCTGGCTAAATAATCATTCCACCCTCATCACTGATCAAAACTGGTTTAAATAATTCTTCTTGTGGTCAGACATATCATCTCTAAAGCTTTCAGGATGATCAGAATTGAATTATTTTATTAGGCTATTATTAGGTTATTAGATTATATTATTAGGTTATGTTCTGTTGCAGAAACAGAACCTACCAATCCCTCCAGAACCCTGGGAGAGGAAACTGTGAGTCCAGGTGTGTTCTTACCCAGGCTGCCCACACCTCAGCCATGACAGGGTTCTGACTGGCCCACATGGCTACGCCAGAAGCTTTCAGCACAGCAGACCAACTCCTTACAGCCCAGAGTCTTCCTCCAAATCCCCTTTAAGAAAGTCATACAAGGACATCACCAAATATTCACATGTAACAAATATGTAACAGTGTTACATTGATGAAACAAATACACTGGCCATACATAGACAATGCAGCCAAGCTGAGTTTCGCTCCAGTTGGCTTATTGTATAAGTGTCTATGAAATTATAGGAGCAGTAAATGTTTGAAAAAAAGGACGTAAATGCAATAAAATCAGTAGAAAAAAGGGATTCTCTGACTGGGCTTATCCAGTTGATCTCTGACCTATAGATGTCCCGGGTCAGGGCTGGGGCAGGTCTTGCCATGCGGACAGTTGGAGGCCGCTGGGCTGGGCTGGATCTCTCTGCCCATTCCTGGTTCAGTCTGTCTCCGATCTCTGCCAGCTGCTGACTGATCGCCCGAATCTCCCTGAGGTTCATCCTACACAAACCACACGAAGACTCTTCCTGTTAAAATAGCTTGACTGCTGCTACACATTCATTTATCAGACGCTCTTATCCAGAACGACTCACAGCAAGTACAGGGACATTCCCCCCTGAGGACAGTAGGGTGAAGTGCCTTGCCCAAGGACACAACATCATGTCGGCACAGCCGGGGTTCAAACCGGGTACCTTCCTATTACTAGCCGGATGCCCTTACCGACACATGACTCCCTTCAAAAAATAAAATGGGTCCTCGACTTTGTGCAAGTATCAAATGAGGTCTTTACCTCAGATTTGCATGGAACAGGGAAGTGCTGTGGACCTCGCCATGTCCTGCCTGAGGGGATCTCACTCTGCTGCTCTGCCTGGTGTGCTCCACCATTTTGCATTCTTGAAAGGAAAAACAACACGTTACATGTCCCGAGTTTTGATGTTTCTTTGTGAATAGCTGGTGAGCTTTTCAAACAGTCTGTGTTTAACTTTAGGATGGGAGACAATGCTTTCATTTTCCCTGGTTCAATTGTGGGCACCTTTTTTTATGTTTGTGTGTGGTGTGTCATTCTTAACTCCATAACGGCCTAATCTACCTGTGTAAACAGCAGGTCATGTGACCTGGGGAGTGTACATTAGAGACAGTAGAAGTGGACAGAGACCACAGCAGTATCTCACTTTCAATCAGAAAGAGGATCCAACTTCATGTCCACTTTCAGAAGTAGAACATTCAGGACATGTTGCATTTGTTTGTAAGCGCAGAATATGTTGTCGTTGACTTTAGTGGGTTTTAGTAGTATTGTTTAACTGGTGTATCGTGTGGGGATGAGGATATCGACAGCTTCATGTGTCCATTTCTAACAATGACGGTGGTACAGTTGATACATGTTTGTTGAGTCAGTGAAGAAACGTGTCCCAGTTTCATGAGCAAGCTTCCCCAAAACATGCTTCATTTAAACACTTCAAATGACAGACAGTCCCTTCCATGTCCCTTCATCCTGTCATTTGTGGTTCAACTTCAAGTTCTAGATCAGCCTGTCCTCCCCTGTTCCTACCTTTTCTCTTCCCCCTCTAACCACACATACACATATTCAGCACTCAAGATAGACTGAATGCAAATCAGGGATTTTATTACTCAAATCTTAACGGCTACCATCATACCAACATATTTACCATTTTCAATCCATTTTATGCCTTTTCTATCTACTGTGTTTCTGTTTGTTTCGTAAATTATAGGTATGGATCATTTTCGGTTAGTCTTTGAGTTTTTTCCCCTCATTTTATTCATACAAACAGAAAAGCTTTGAATATTCATATGAAATTAATTATCCGTGTTAACCAAAGGCATCCATAACCAGGCCTACATTTCAAAATATAGAATAATAGAGCATAGTCAGGATAGATGATGTAATCTATGTCTTGTCAAAACAAACAGAAGGTCGTTCTGAAGATCAATCTGTGGAATGATCTGCCATTCACTATTTAATTTCAATTTAATTGGCAATGACGACAATATTGAGCATAATTGTATCCAGTCGCAAAATTAAAGTCATTTACATCGACTAAACATTGCTGGTCAACTTCCTCAGACAACAAAGAAACAGGTGCTTTAAAATAAAGTCACACTTACCGGATCTGTAGATTAAAGATGACGCCGCCCTGTAAAACACAAGAACCCATTATTTGTCGAAAGTTATACAAAACGAACATTTGAAAAATATATATCGTTAACAGCAGTACTTACTGCAGCGCCCTTTAATCTTCTTGTTTTCAGGTAAGTGATTGAATGATAACCCAGACCACGCCTCAGGGGATCCACCCAGGAAGACACGCTGTTCCACTACAAACCACCAGAGGGCGCATCTGACCAGATAAATACCAACACGCTGCTCACACGCAGTACAACCAAAATGAACATTTGTACGAAACAAAAGTAATTTGACAGGACAAGAACAATAATCCCACATCGTCAATGTACTTTTTAATGTTTATGTTGGTTAAAAATCATCTCGGTCACAACGTGAGCCCACAGGTATTTCTGTTCCCTTCTGAGTGTGTTAGGAAACAATGAACCACCAGGTGGCGCCTGATGCTGGTGTCCCAGACTGAACATTATATGGATTATAATACATCCATGGTACATTACAGTTTCTGCACATTACTTGAACACGTTTTACAAACCTTAGGTTCATCTTTCTAAAACTTTACACACAAGCACACAAAACACAACACTGGGATATAAACCATTCACATACAGTTCATGCCAAATGTGTGGATTCACCTCACCTCACCTGCCGTTTTTACTTATTGTTATTGCCCCCACCCCCCTATCCCTGTGTACACTTTCTAATCTTTTACCTCACACCCTTACCCTTGTGTGCTTTGCGAGACTGTGCCGTTGATACAAAGGAGTTTCCCTCGGGATAAATAAAGTAATCGGAATCTGAAATTGAAACTTTGCTATCAAAACCTAACAACGCTTTGTCAAAATGACACTTTGATGATAAAATGATCCACACTTGCATCATATGAAGACACTTACATGAAGAGCAAACATAGAACATACATGGATGAAGATAAAATAGAATCAAAATAAGGATAGAAGGAAGTGAACACTTGCTCTATAGATGGGGGGCAAATAACTATAGCAAGTAAAAAATAAATAAAAATGTATCCCTTATTATTCCCTAGTGGGGAAATTTATCAGAAAGAAAACTTAAGGTAACCATGGGGATGATTCAAAGTGGAGTTCTATTTATTACATGTTTGTTAAATTGGTAAAATTAATATAAGAAAAATTTTGTGTTGGGGATTCGGGCCAGTAATCAGGACCCACATCAGCAGCGCCCCCTGGCGGAGGAGGAGGAGAAGCGCACATGTTTGCTCGGTTATTCACCCGGAAGAGGACTGGTCTTTGGTCTCCTCCTTCAGATGACTCGGTAGATCAATAACACTGCATTAGCAACGTTAACAACAATGCAAACCTGAACTAGACTAGAAGCATAAATGCTGCTCAGACGGAGGATTAATCTCGGTGTTTCGGGTTTGATCTGCGGGTCAGAGAGTCCCTGAGGCTGGATCTTCTGGATCATCTGCAGGGTCTGGATCCTCATCAGCTGCAGGGTGGATCCACACATCACATGTTGAGGACCGGCTGTTTCATCATCAATCCGCAGGTAGCTCACGAGCTCTTTACTGTAACCATCCTAGCAGCGTCACTGACCCAGCATCAGTATAATAAGTGAATGCAATAACTGCAATGATCATTCGCACCAAGAGATCAGCTTGATTGTGGTAAATGACTACTACTCAAAAACCAGTCTCGGGTTTATCTTAACTCTACCCAGCTCTACTTTACCCACCGACAAACTTTCTATACAGCCATGCAGAAATGCATGCATGGATATTATTCCCCAAATGCATGGACTATTGTAAACAGGGATATTAGAGTGTGCATGCTTGGTGTGTTTGCATCATAGGCAGGATCATGGCTGGGAAGGTGAAATGGGTGACTGACATTGAGAAATCTGTGCTCATCAACAACTTTGAGAAGAGAGGATGGATACAGGTGACAGAGAGCGAGGAGTGGAACTTCTACTGGTAAGATCTCATTAGCAGAACTACTATCATTTGACAATAATGACTGTATTCAGTCAGTAAGGCATACTTATGATGATGGCCTGTGCATTAGAGGATCTGGAGTATGTACATCAATACTGTTATAAACTCTGGCTATTGAATAGTATGTATAGTAACATCATATTATCAAAACTATAATACATATGTAATATGTTAGTGAGAATCAGTGTTTTTTTCAGCACCAGGGTCTCCTGCTCGTGTCTCTGGGCCCCTGGCTGTGCTCCGAGCACCAAGCCCCAAATCAGACAGAGAGTGTGGGGTTCTGCTGCCCCCCCCCCCCCCCTCTGTTAAAGTGCCCTTGCTCATCAGCATCATTGGCTCTCTTTCAAGTTTGGTGAAAATAAAACATGAATGTAGAACCTTCACAGTGACCCTACTTCAGTCATGTGGCTGAGCGGTTAGGGAGACAGGCTAGTAATCAGAATGTTGTGAGTTCGATTCCCAGCCGTGCCAACATGACGTTTTGTTCTTGGACAAGACACTTCACCCTACTGTCCTCAGGGGGAATGTCCCTGTACTTGCTGTTAGTCACTCTGGATAAGAGCGTCTGATAAATGACTAAATGTACTCCCCAAACCCAGGTGATTGAATTAGAAGATACTCTTTCTCTCAGGTTTACCAAGCCCAAGGTCAGGATAGACACTGTCTACTCAGGATAGACACATGCTCATTCCATTTAGCGAAACCCTTGGAGCACCGTGTTCAGGCTAACCTGGTTTGAACCCTGTCCAGGATGAGCATCCAGACCATCCGGAACGTGTTCAGCGTGGACACTGGGTACCGCCTGTCCGACGACCAGATGGTCAACCACTTCCCCAACCACTATGAACTGACCAGGAAGGATCTGATGATCAAGAACATCAAACGCTATCGGAAGGAGCTGGAGAAAGAAGGCAGCCCATTGGCTGAGAAGGACGAGAACGGGAAGCACGTCTATTTAGGTGAGAGTCAGCTGCCAGCATGTGCTGAAAGGCACGGGTGTCGCGTTTCACGGACGTCCCCTTTATTTGTGTGGATTCCCCCTCCTCCCCCCCCCCCCTCTTCCAGATTTCGTGCCTGTGACGTTCATGCTGCCGTCCGATTACAATCTGTTCGTGGAGGAGTTCCGGAAGAGTCCGTCCAGCACGTGGATCATGAAGCCTTGTGGGAAGGCGCAGGGGAAAGGCATCTTCCTCATCAACAAGCTGTCGCAGATCAAAAAGTGGTCCAGAGACAGCCGCACCTCCACGTAAGGGTCGACTTTCACAAGCATGAGTGTCAAATGAAAACCCCCTCCAGTACATGTGCTGCCCCTGCTAACGGCTGGAAGCTGCTCTGGATAAGAGCGTCTACTAAATGTAGAAACACAGTGTGGAAACTAGAGCATAAACATGAGGAGATTCTGTGTTCTGCTCCTCTCTTTCTGGGAGGGGGGATCCCTCACTGGACTGCTTCTCCTGATGTTTCTCAAATTAATTCTTTAATTGCCCTGAGAGTTTTTCCTTGTCTTCTCTGAGGGTTTAGGTCCATATCTATGGGTGTATGTGAAACTTGTGATATTGCTTTTCAAAATATTTCTAAAATGACATTTGGTCCTCTAAATCAGTGGTGCCCACCTCTGGTCCTCAGGATCCACTGTCCTGCATGTTTAGATGTTTACCCCTGTTCCAACACACCTGATTCTAATACATGTTCATTACCAGGATTCTTCAGAGCTAGATAACAACCCATTCATTTGAATCAGGTGTGTTTAAGCAGGGACACATCTAAAATATGCAGGGCAGTGGGCCCTGAGGACAAGGGTTGCTCTAAATTGTAGGTAAAAAAAAAAAAATTGTTACTGCATCTTGGTCCTAATCCTGATCAACGAAGGTTTAACTAAAACCAGATACCTTAAAGCAAGTATCATCAGATTCCACCTAGACCGTCTCCAGTTCTTTAGTAGAGAAACCTTTAGATTTAGTCAGACTGACACATTCAAGCTCCTAGACTCTGTAGTGTTTTATTCCTCAGGTTTGTGGCGGCCTCTAGTGGCAAGGAGGCGTACGTCATCTCCCTGTACATCGACAACCCTCTGTTGATCGGAGGCAAGAAGTTTGACCTGCGTCTGTACGTCCTGGTGACCACCTACCGACCCCTCAAGTGCTACATGTGAGTCTGCACTGGAAGGTTATTTAGTCTTCACTAGTGACAGGACGCATTCCATTCAAGGAAACGGTTCCCTCCTACTGCCTTTTATCGCTTTCCACATTTGAGCAGCTTGTTTAAATAAATTGACCTACTTATCAATCCAGAAAAGATACCGGGACAATCTTTCTGGAATGGAATGCAAACATCATTGTCCCTCAAGATTAGCCACAGGAGCTCCATACATACCTCACCACCCAGTTCTACTAGATTACAACGTTATGAAGCATTAAATACAAGTCGGAGTGAGGTGGCTGAGAGGTGAGGGAATCGGGCTTGTAATCAGAAGGTTGTGAGTTCGAACCCCGGCTGTGGCAACATAATAATGTGTCCTTGGGAAAGGCACTTCACCCTACTTGCCTCAGGGGGGAATGTCCCTGTACTTACTGTAAGTCACTCTGGATAAGAGGGTCTGATAAATGACCACATGTGATGTGTGAAATCATTGAATTTTGGAGTGTCGAGGAAGTGTGTGTGTGTGTGTGGGTGTGTGTGTGTGTGTGTGTCCGGCCCTGATGAGTGTGTGACGCTCGTGTGCTCCAGGTACAAGCTGGGCTTCTGCCGCTTCTGCACCGTCAAGTACACCCCCAGCACCAGCGAACTGGACAACATGTTCGTGCACCTGACCAACGTGGCCATCCAGAAACACGGGGTGGGTGGGGCAGCAGAGCCCTGCATGTGCTACCTCAGGACTGGGCCTGGAGGGGGGAGGGGGGAGGGGGGTTACAGTCCTGTCATCACTCAGCAAATATTAGATCCTCAATGGCAGTACTTGGTGTACACTGACTTAGATTATTTTTCATGGTGGTAGAAATATAAATCTTTATAGAACAAATTATGAACGTATAAAGACATTATAGAGAGAGTAATAAAAGTAATGAGTAATAAATTATACTGTACACATCAGACAGAGTAGGAAACACTAAACTTTGGAATATTTAGTGTTTGTGTGAGAAAGATTTGCGTTGTCACGCTCTTGACAATAGTCCATTATTTCAAACACTAACAGTACGTTGAAGATAAGTTATTGAATTCATAATATTTCACAGCGGTATATCCCTGCATATATAGTGTGCATAGGCGGTCCATCATGTGAATAGTTTGTGCTGTGCATCTCTTTCAGGATGACTATAACCATGTCCATGGAGGTAAGTGGACAGTGAGTAACCTCAGACTGTACCTGGAGAGCACCAGAGGGAGGGACGTCACCAGCAGACTGTTCGACCAGATCCACTGGATCATGGTTCAGTCCTTGAAGGCAGTGGCTGTGAGTACACCACCACACACACACAGAGACACACACACAGAGAGAGAGACACACACAGACACACAGAGAGACACACACACACACACAGAGACACACACACATACACAGAGACACACACAGACACACACAGACACACACAGACACACATAGAGACACACACACACACAGACACACACACACACACACAGAGAGACACACACACTTTGGCCTAACAAGCAAGTTAAATTAGGTTGAGTTCAACACAGCCTAGATAGTCTCTGTCTTGTGTGTTTGTTTACTCTTTCACACACAGACCAACACATACACACAGACACACACACCCACACACAGACACACACACCCACACACAGACACACAGACACACACACCCACACGCATATGCACAGACACACACACAAACACACAAGCAGGAAAAAAATAGGGCTCTGGCAGAACACCTGTGATACTCAGCTGTGATGATCAGCTGTGATGATCAGCTGTGATGATCAGCTGTGATGATCAGCTGTGATGATCAGCTGTGATGATCAGCTGTGATACTCAGCTGTGATGATCAGCTGTGATGATCAGCTGTGATACTCAGCTGTGATCCACAGACACACTTCCTTTGTCCTTTTGATAAGAAACTGACTGTGTTTTTTAAAGGGGTATACATTGAAGTGATGACTTCCCCTCCTCTCTCTGTCTCTGTCTCCCCCCTCCCCCCTCCCTCCTCTCTCTCTCTCTCTCTCTCCTCTCTCTCTCTCCTCTCTCTCTCTCTCTCTGTCTCTCTCCTTTCTCTCTCTCTATGTCTCCTCCTCCCCCCTCCCTCTCTCTCTCTCCTCTCTCCCCCTCCCTCCTCCCTCTCTCTCTCTCTCCTCTCTCCCCCACCCTCCTCTGTCTCTCTCTCCCTCCCCCTCCCCCCTCCCTCTACCCTCCCCCCTCCCTCCTCCCTCCTCTCTCTCCCCCTCCCTCCTCCCTCCTCCCTCCTCTCTCTCTCCCCCTCCCTCCCCTCTCTCTCTCTCTCTCTCTCTCCCCCTCTCTCTCTCTCTCCCTCTCTCTCTCTCTCTCCCTCTCTCTCTGTGTCTCCGCAGCCTGTGATGAACAACGACAAACACTGCTTTGAGTGTTATGGCTATGACATCATCATTGATGACAAGCTCAAGCCGTGGCTGATTGAGGTGGGAGACCGGCGACACACAAACAAACACACACACACATGCAGACCATAAACACACACACATGCAGACCATAAACACACACACATGCAGACCATAAACACACACACACATGCAGACCATAAACACACACACATGCAGACCATAAACACACACACATGCAGACCATAAACACACTACAAGAAACTTCAACAAACATCTTCCTCTGTGTGTGCTTTATAAACCTGTAATGTTTGGGATCTATCATGTTGTTATGATCAGTGACTGATGCTCTTTTGTAAAGCTCTCTCTTGGAAGTCTACTAAATGAATACATGTAAATGTAAGAAGCACATTCATAGACCCTCATGTTCCTCCAGCCATCTCCACTCCCTCTATGAAAACGATTGAGGCTGAAATCGTCAGAGGCTGACTGCATGTTGACCCTGTGCTCACAAACACAGGCGCAGGTCAAAGGTCAACAGGTGGTAAACGGTCCACACCCAGTTTGGTGTGTGTGGGTCTGATGTGGCACCGTGATGAGATGACATCACCATCAGGCATCGAGGACAGTGACTCACTGACCTGCAAGCGTCACAGGGGGGAGGGGTGCTAGAGATTACATGGAGTCATGTGACGCAGTCGGTTAGGGTGTCGGGTTAGGAATCAGAAGGTTCCTGGTTTGAACCCCAGCTGTGTCAACATGGCGTTGTGTCCTTGGGCAAGGCACTTCACCCTACTTCCCTCAGGGGGGAATGTCCCTGTACTTGCTGTAAGTCGCTCTGGATAAGAGCGTCTGATAATGATATAATGTAAATGTACGTCACACATCATTGGCTACACTTGCAGAGCTGGAATATCGTGTTCATGGTTCACACAGAGCAGATGAATGACAGCAGCTCTATCAAGACTATTTCCTCGGCTTGTGAAACGAGGCCTCTGCTATTTGGGCTCGCTGACCCAGATCTATTTTGGTGGAGGTGCAGTGCTTGAATCAGTGCCGCCGCCGCCATTTTGGTGCCCTATGTGCATAACCCCCCCCAGAGGAAAATTCACAGTCTGTTATATTGGCGACATGTCATATCGGCAGAGTTTCGTTTTGGGTTGGGTTTCGTTTTCATGATCTATTTTAGATCTTTTTTGTGCCCCTGCTCGATGCGTGTGGTGGAGCAGCAGGACTGGGGGCAGCAGGACTGGGGGCAGCAGTACTGGGGGCAGCAGTACTGGGGGCAGCAGTACTGGGAGCAGCAGTACTGGGGGCAGCAGTACTGGGGGCAGCAGGACTGGGGGCAGCAGGACTGGGGGCAGCAGGACTGGGGGCAGCAGGACTGGGAGCAGCAGTACTGGGGGCAGCAGGACTGGGGGCAGCAGGACTGGGAGCAGCAGGACTGGGGGCAGCAGTAATGGGGGCAGCAGTACTGGGGGCAGCAGGACTGGGGGCAGCAGGACTGGGGGCAGCAGTACTGGGGGCAGCAGGACTGGGGGCAGCAGTACTGGGGGCAGCAGTACTGGGGGCAGCAGGACAGGCTTGGAGGCACCGCTGCTCTCCCACATGCTTTTTGAAACAGAACTGGAGGTTGATGCCCCCTCCCCCTCAGCCTGGCTATATGGGCTGTGGGGGGCAGAAATGTCTGCTGAGCTTTCTTTGCCAGACGTTCTTTCTTAGAAATGCTTCCTACGGTTCCCCATGACTTTGGAGGGTGTGGACGTGCTGGCAGTCTGATGGGGCGGGGGACAGGAGGCTGGTCTGGGGACAGGAGGCTGGTCTGGGGACAGGAGGCTGGTCTGGGGACAGGAGGCTGGTCTGGGGACAGGAGGCTTGTCTGGGGACAGGAGGCTGGTCTGGGGACAGGAGACAGAGTGGACTGCATGCCCATGTCAAGCTCTGGTTAATGTGTAACGGATAAGAACAGCTGGGAGCCGCCAGTGTCGAATTATCTTCCACGGCAGACTGTGTGTGTGTGTGTGTGTGTGTGTACATGCCACTCCGGCTGTGTAGAACTAACATTTCCTGCTTGATAAGAATCTCCCTGTGGGAGCGAAGAGGAAATTAAATAGTGAGCTAATTTCTGTTTGGGCTCCACAATGAAGTCTGCTTCCCTCAGGACATCTTCATGAAAGAATCTGTGTATTTAAAGGCTAATGTTTATCCTGTGTGTGTGTGCACGTGTGTGTGCACGTGTGTGTGCCTGTGTGTTAAAATAAAGAGGGCAACGCGTGTCAATATTTTTAGTCTTGTAATCAGTCTGAACACATGCTGACTGTGTGTGTGCTTGTGAACCCTGTGCCCCCCCCCCCCCCCCCTCTCCTCCAGGTGAACGCCTCCCCATCACTGACCTCCAGCACAGCCAACGACCGCATCCTGAAGTACAACCTCATTAACGACACGCTCAACATCGTCACTCCTAACGGGGACATTCCTGACTGCCGCTGGAACCGCAGCCCACCTCGAGAAGCCCTGGGCAACTACCAAGTCCTGTGAGCGACCTGCTTCCTCCTATCACAGCACAGCAGCAGGCTCAGTGAGGGCAGGGTAGTAGCCAATAGCCACGCCTCCAGTCGCAACATTTCTGTAACCATTAACCATGAAATTACTGCTGTTGAAGCGAGTTCCCTTCGATAGCTCAGTTGGTAGAGCGGAGGACTGTAGTGTGGAAGTCGGTAATCCTTAGGTCGCTGGTTCAAATCCGGCTCGAAGGAACTTGTTTTTATCGTTTTGTTTATTAGGAGTGTGAAAGTGTTCCAATGGCCACTGCTGTTTCATTTGTGATTTGGTTTTTGATTCAAAATATCAAATTCCATAGGTGAACTAGGAGAAATGGACTCCAAGTTCAAATGTGAGTAGGTTTTTGAGAGAAAAAAAGTTTTAAAGTACAGTACCGTAAATACAGGAATGCTGCTTTCTCTTATATTCGATATGTTGAGCTCCAAATCTCATCATTAACACGTGTAACATGACAGCAGGTTCCAATGCTTTGCCAAAAGATTTTCCTTCGAGCCGGATTTGAACCAGCGACCTAAGGATACCTGACTTTAGATCCTACAGTCCTCCGCTCTACCAACTGAGCTATCGAAGGGGGTTAGAGTTAGCATTAAAGGTTGACTGAGTTAAAGTGTCCTTTGACATGCAGAACTGCAACTGAAAAAGATTTTCCTTCGAGCCGGATTTGAACCAGCGACCTAAGGATACCTGACTTTAGATCCTACAGTCCTCCGCTCTACCAACTGAGCTATCGAAGGGGGTTAGGGTTAGCATTAAAGGTTGACTGAGTTAAAGTGTCCTTTGACATGCAGAACTGCAACTGAAAAAGATTTTCCTTCGAGCCGGATTTGAACCAGCGACCTAAGGATACCTGACTTTAGATCCTACAGTCCTCCGCTCTACCAACTGAGCTATCGAAGGGGGTTAGAGTTAGCATTAAAGGTTGACTGAGTTAAAGTGTCCTTTGACATGCAGAACTGCAACTGAAAAAGATTTTCCTTCGAGCCGGATTTGAACCAGCGACCTAAGGATACCTGACTTTAGATCCTACAGTCCTCCGCTCTACCAACTGAGCTATCGAAGGGGGTTAGGGTTAGCATTAAAGGTTGACTGAGTTAAAGTGTCCTTTGACATGCAGAACTGCAACTGAAAAAGATTTTCCTTCGAGCCGGATTTGAACCAGCGACCTAAGGATACCTGACTTTAGATCCTACAGTCCTCCGCTCTACCAACTGAGCTATCGAAGGGGGTTATAGTTAGCATTGGAGCTTGACTGTTTGGTCACACAGAGTTTGGGGGTTTGGTCCCTATGACTAGGAGAGGGTTGTGGTCTTTACTAAGCTTGTTTTGTGTACATGACAAATCTATATGAAAGCAGGAGGGCAGAACTGCATAGAAATCTGCTCTGAACGTCATTCTTCTCTCACCCTCTTTCCAATCCTTTCTTCCTCCCCATTTTTGTTCCACTCTCTCTTGTCCCTCGTTGTCGCCCCTCCAGGTATGACGAGGAGCAGGCCATGAGCGAGAACGCAGAGCGGGACCTGCGGAGTCGCTCTGGACAGTCCCTGGGATCTAAGGGCACGAAGGGAGGAGCCGGCCTGCGACCCCCAGCAGCCACCTGGAAGTGAAACCACCTCTCCAGCAGTTACTTTCTTGGTGCAATTTCTGTTGGATTGGAGGGGCGAGGGTGGAGCTTAGGGGTGGGGAGAACATACTGCCCAGACTATGGCATCCCCCCCTCCCCCCACCTCACCACCAACCAGGGAAGGCCTCAGCCTTGCTCCTTCCACTGACTGACATAGTAACCCCCCCCCCCCTCTGAACACATACACACCCCTCCCCAAACTCGCTCCAGCTTGCATGACAGTGCACAACACACCCATACCACTGAGGGGGTGAGGGATTTCAAAGGGGGTGTCATTTTAAGGGGGTGACAGTGTGTGTGTGTGTGTGTGTGTGTGTGTCAGTGTAAAAGGGATACAATAGCGAGTGACAGAGATACAAAGTGTAGACTTCCTGTTGGCCCGTGGCTGAAAACAGGTGAATGGGTGACGCTAGTGTGAGTCTCAGTACTTAAACAGGTGAATGGGTGACCCTAGTGTGAGTCTCAGTACTTAAACAGGTGAATGGGTGACCCTAGTGTGAGTCTCAGTACTTAAAGTCCAAAACACGGTAGAATCTGGGAGGTAAAGAAAGTTACGAATGTTTTCTGCCTCCTGCTTTCATATAGATTTGTCATGTCAACAAAACAAGCTTAGTAAAGACCACAACCCTCTCCTAGTCACAGGGACCAAACCCCCAAACTCTGTGTGACCAAACAGTCAAGCTCCAATGCTAACTCTAACCCCCTTCGATAGCTCAGTTGGTAGAGCGGAGGACTGTAGGATCTAAAGTCAGGTATCCTTAGGTCGCTGGTTCAAATCCGGCTCGAAGGAAAATCTTTTTCAGTTGCAGTTCTGCATGTCAAAGGACACTTTAACTCAGTCAAGCTCCAATGCTAACTCTAACCCCCTTCGATAGCTCAGTTGGTAGAGCGGAGGACTGTAGGATCTAAAGTCAGGTATCCTTAGGTCGCTGGTTCAAATCCGGCTCGAAGGAAGTTTTTTTCAGTTGTAGTTTTGCATGTCAAAGGACACTTTCAACCATCTGTTAAAAAACAGAGTAAAACAGCAGTTAAGGCGAGCTAGGAAATGGAATTAAGAGATGTCGAATTGGTGTTATTGTGTTGCGTACATTTAAAACTCTCCCGAATTGTAAAGCCGAAAACTGGACTGCACACAAAACAGCATGGATCTTTCATACTGCATTAGAGGAGACTTTTCAGAAAGACTGATGGGTTTACATAAAGTTTAATCACAATGTTTTTATTTTATTTGTTATTTTAATTAATGTGGGAATACAGACCACTCTGATATAAACAGTGACTACTCCAACACTTTGTGTGCTGCAGAATTTTCCAGAAAACTTCTCCAGTGTACATGCCTACTTTTATAGTTTGTTATAAGTAGATGAGTATGTCGCTGTGACTCACTTTGAAAGCTGGAATCCTTCACTTGGAAACATGCTGTTTTTTTGCTCTAATTTCTTCCAAAACGTTTTTTACATTTTGTATTCTGTGTACACTGAATAACAATATGATTTAAGTAATTTAGGTAACGTTAGAACATCATAATTAGGATTATGCTACAAGATAAAATGTCAATTTACTGTAGAATTACCATACAGTTCAATTGAATCCACTGCATTGATGTAAGTTTTACAAATGATTGTGTCCATGTTGTTATAAGTTGGACCAAAGCCCTCTGACAAATTCAATTGTCACAATGCTTGACTTGGAGAAAGTGGATTGAAGTAGTAAAGTAGGGCCACTACAATGATACATTTCAGTAGGTAAACGACCTCTTCCACTGGCTCCTCCCTGTTGTCATGCTGTGTCAGGGCTAGCACAGTGTGGCTCCTCTGTGTTGTGTCAGGGCTAGCACAGTGTGGCTCCTCTGTGTTGTGTCAGGGCTAGCACAGTGTGGCTCCTCTGTGTTGTGTCAGGGCTAGCACAGTGTGGCTCCTCTGTGTTGTGTCAGGGCTAGCACAGTGTGGCTCCTCTGTGCTGTGTCAGGGCTAGCACAGTGTGGCTCCTCTGTGTTGTGTCAGGGCTAGCACAGTGTGGCTCCTCTGTGTTGTGTCAGGGCTAACACAGTGTGGCTCCTCTGTGTTGTGTCAGGGCTAGCACAGTGTGGCTCCTCTGTGCTGTGTCAGGGCTAGCACAGTGTGGCTCCTCTGTGTTGTGTCAGGGCTAGCACAGTGTGGCTCCTCTGTGCTGTGTCAGGGCTAGCACAGTGTGGCTCCTCTGTGCTGTGTCAGGGCTAGCACAGTGTGGCTCCTCTGTGTTGTGTCAGGGCTAACACAGTGTGGCTCCTCTGTGTTGTGTCAGGGCTAGCACAGTGTGGCTCCTCTGTGTTGTGTCAGGGCTAGCACAGTGTGGCTCCTCTGTGTTGTGTCAGGGCTAGCACAGTGTGGCTCCTCTGTGTTGTGTCAGGGCTAGCACAGTGTGGCTCCTCTGTGTTGTGTCAGGGCTAGCACAGTGTGGCTCCTCTGTGTTGTGTCAGGGCTAGCACAGTGTGGCTCCTCTGTGTTGTGTCAGGGCTAGCACAGTGTGGCTCCTCTGCTGTGTCAGGGCTAACACAGTGTGGCTCCTCTGTGTTGTGTCAGGGCTAACACAGTGTGGCTCCTCTGTGTTGTGTCAGGGCTAGCACAGTGTGGCTCCTCTGTGTTGTGTCAGGGCTAGCACAGTGGGGCTCCTCTGTGTTGTGTCAGGGCTAGCACAGTGTGGCTCCTCTGTGTTGTGTCAGGGCTAGCACAGTGTGGCTCCTCTGTGTTGTGTCAGGGCTAGCACAGTGTGGCTCCTCTGTGTTGTGTCAGGCTAGCACAGTGTGGCTCCTCTGTGTTGTGTCAGGGCTAGCACAGTGTGGCTCCTCTGTGTTGTGTCAGGGCTAGCACAGTGTGGCTCCTCTGTGTTGTGTCAGGGCTAGCACAGTCTGGCTCCTCTGCTGTGTCAGGGCTAGCACAGACAGAACGCTGGATATGTTTAAAACTAGGATTCGGGGACTGAAAGATTCAATGCTGGAGTTGAATCACCTTAATAGAATGGCAGTGATCCATCACACTCAAGGGTGGACTTGTTTATTTCTGTCCTACTGAACTGTCAGTGTTGTTCTGTTTCTTTATAAAGGGGCTAGTAGCCTATATTCGGTTTAGACTTACAGTCCAGTGGGGAGTTTTCTTATTTTAAGTCTGTTAGTAGCCTACTTTTATGATTACAGTGTATTATATTTATAGAACACCCACGGTGCTGCCTTTGACCTACATTTCTGTCCTGTTGTTTAATTTGGGGGGTATTTTTGGAATGCATGTCTTCACTCCACAGTCTACATGGATTACCAGGTTCATTTTTGCTTACGAAACAATTCACCAACATACTAAGCAAAGATGTGGATGTGTGTATTAAATCACATCTAATCATTGGTTTCTTGTGTAAATTGTATTTATTTGGATAATAGAAAATGCATTTTTTCAACGAACTGATCAGTAACTGAACAGGTGCCTTCTATTCGGGTGTGGAGAGTGTAATATGAGTATCCTAACCCTAGACTGTCCTAAATGTGATGATATGATCCACAGCTTCATGCAGGAGTCTTTAACCAGTCTGTGACTCAGTCATTACTGACTGAACTGTGTCTGCAGGTGAGAGTCACGGGCACGCGCACAGCGCGTGTACTTCCGAGATGTTCATACATATTAAATCAACGATAATGTGATTCGAATTTATTACGATTTATTTTATTATGGGCATCCAGAAGTGTGTGACTTATCAGACGCAGTGTGTGTGCGCAGTGTGTGTATGAACCACAGGGGGGAGTGAGTTAGGGGGATGTGACGTCAGAGAGGCGCGCCTCCCCCCCCCCCCCCCCATAGCAGACTGAAGCACAGTGAAGTCTTGCTGTCCTGGAAAAGACGGATCTCACTAGGAGTTCACCAGGATTTCAGGAGTATTTCACCAGGATTTCACCTTTAAGATCCTTATCTAACTTCTGTCCAGACCCACAAGAGAAACTTCCAGAAGGTTCGTGAAAACTTTCCCTCCTAAGTTCTGAACTGATCCTGTATGGAGCTGCAACTAACTTGATCTAACTGCGACTACTGAACTACTAACAGCTTCAAAACTCACTACTTAACTACTTACTACACAACTACGAACTACTTAACTACTAACTTACAGGCTCATGATGCTGATTCAAGTGTGTTTTAACGATTTAACCATCCTCGAAAAGTCCTGTATTTTCATGCCTTACTAGATGGTTCGTGTTAGCTGTGATTAACACTGGTCTGTCTGGAATACGTTTAAACTACTGACAGTAGTACTGTACAACACTGTCACTAAACTGAGCTGTTATAAGTGTTAGGAGGTGTGTTAGGAGGTGTGTTAGGTGTGTTAGGAGGTGTTCAGGTACCACTAACTAACTAAATCAGCCATATTCAGTTGGACTGCGATCAAGGAAGAGGCTGCTTGATTCAGAGCTTCCCCAGTCAGTCCAGA
>CM059335.1:10353793-10356293 GCA_030340685.1 Protosalanx chinensis
ACAGCCTTCAGATCCCAGTCAGCCCCTTCCAAACACAGCCTTCAGATCCCAGTCAGCCTCTTCCAAACACAGCCTTCATATCCCAGTCAGCCCCTTCCAAACACAGCCTTCAGATCCCAGTCAGCCCCTTCCAAACACAGCCTTCAGATCCCAGTCAGCCCCTTCCAAACACAGCCTTCAGATCCCAGTCAGCCCCTTCCAAACACAGCCTTCATATCCCAGTCAGCCCCTTCCAAACACAGCCTTCAGATCCCAGTCAGCCCCTTCCAAACACAGCCTTCAGATCCCAGTCAGCCCCTTCCAAACACAGCCTTCAGATCCCAGTCAGCCTCTTCCAAACACAGCCTTCAGATCCCAGTCAGCCCCTTCCAAACACAGCCTTCAGATCCCAGTCAGCCTCTTCCAAACACAGCCTTCATATCCCAGTCAGCCCCTTCCAAACACAGCCTTCAGATCCCAGTCAGCACCTTCCAAACACAGCCTTCAGATCCCAGTCAGCCCCTTCCAAACACAGCCTTCAGATCCCAGTCAGCCCCTTCCAAACACAGCCTTCAGATCCCAGTCAGCCCCTTCCAAACACAGCCTTCAGATCCCAGTCAGCCCCTTCCAAACACAGCCTTCAGATCCCAGTCAGCCCCTTCCAAACACAGCCTTCAGATCCCAGTCAGCACCTTCCAAACACAGCCTTCATATCCCAGTCAGCCCCTTCCAAACACAGCCTTCATATCCCAGTCAGCCCCTTCCAAACACAGCCTTCAGATCCCAGTCAGCTGTCACTTTCTGCTCTTCTAAAACAGCCTCTAGTTCTACACGTTTCAATAATGATATAGAAAACTGAAATCCTTAAGACTAACACCTTTCTTTTTGGTACTGTTGGTTTTGTCCTGGCTAACACCACCCCCCTTTTTTGACAGACAGTGGCCTGCTCCAAATCCCGCCTCCATAAGAGAAGGTCCATTGTAGTGAGTTGTGCATGGCTGGACTGTTCTATCACTGCGTGGTGTGGGGGAGGGCCTCACTCATGCAACTCTCAGTTTGTGCTTTGTGTGTGCGAGGCGTGCATTTCAAACTCTCAAACTCAGATTCACTACAATTCCAACCGGCCCGATAAAGGGATCGCACGCTCACCCACACACACACAAACACACGCGCTCGCGCGCAACAAGGCTGTCAGTGACCAATGAGGTGGCACGACCCCAGGCTTTGAGGCCAGATGTGTACATGTGTATTTCCTGTTCCCTCTGGCTCTCTTGATGCTCTCTTACGCCCCTGCGCCCCCCCCCCCCCACGGTGACCTCGGTTCGACCTTTGCCTCTTGGCGCATCACGTAGGGACTCACAGGACCTTGTCACAGGACCTTGTCACAGGACCTTGTCACATGACCTTGTCACATGACCTTGTCACATGACCTTGTCACATGACCTTGCCACGACGCCTTCTGAGTTGCCAGTCAGGTACATTTACATCCAGAGTGACTTACAGTAAGTACAGGGACATTCCCCCTGAGGACAGTAGGGTGAAGTGTAGGGCTGCAGCTATCGATTAATCGGATACGTTTTTTTTTTTCAAGAAACGGCCAATAAAGCTATAAACATTCAAATCACATAGAACATTTATGAACATTTGCACAACCATCAATAAATTGGGGTACTGAAATAAATACAATCACTGACCAGTTGTCAAACTGACAGGGCTACTGCCTCATGACAGGGCTACTGCCTCGTGACAGGGCTACTGCCTCATGACAGGGCTACTGCCTCATGAGAGGGATACTGCCTCATGAGAGGGATACTGCCTCATGACAGGGCTACTGCCTCATGAGAGGGATACTGCCTCATGACAGGGCTACTGCCTCATGAGAGGGCTACTGCCTCATGAGAGGGATACTGCCTCATGAGAGGGATACTGCCTCATGAGAGGGTTACTGCCTCGTGAGAGGGATACTGCCTCGTGACAGGGCTACTGCCTCATGACAGGGCTACTGCCTCGTGACAGGGCTACTGCCTCATGACAGGGCTACTGCCTCATGAGAGGGATACTGCCTCATGAGAGGGCTACTGCCTCATGAGAGGGATACTGCCTCATGAGAGGGATACTGCCTCATGAGAGGGATACTGCCTCATGAGAGGGTTACTGCCTCGTGAGAGGGATACTGCCTCGTGACAGGGCTACTGCCTCATGACAGGGCTACTGCCTCGTGACAGGGCTACTGCCTCATGACAGGGCTACTGCCTCATGAGAGGGATACTGCCTCGTGACAGGGCTACTGCCTCATGACAGGGCTACTGCCTCATGACAGGGCTACTGCCTCATGAGAGGGATACTGCCTCGTGACAGGGCTACTGCCTCGTGACAGGGCTACTGCCTCGTGACAGGGCTACTGCCTCGTGACAGGGCTACTGCCTCATGACAGGGCTACTGCCTCATGACAGGGCTACTGCCTCATGACAGGGATACTGCCTCGTGACAGGGCTACTGCCTCATGACAGGGCTACTGCCT
>CM059335.1:10363793-10396293 GCA_030340685.1 Protosalanx chinensis
GTTTACAAATGCTGCAGGACTGTTTGTGTGTTTCCAACTGTACTTTACTTGGTTTTGTTGTATGATAATCCTTCTCTAACTCTCTTGACTTTTGGTTCCTGCTTCCTGCATGCTGGATCGTCCAATCGGTGTCTGAGACGGGCAAGATTGACATGTTTTCCTCCTTTCCTGTGATCTGATTGGCTCTTTTTTTTGTGCCTGTCTCTCCAGCGCCAGCAGCATGGAGAAGACGCAGGATTGGTCGGACGAGGAGACGGAGACAGGCGGGAATCCGTTCTCCGCAGACACCAACGGCGACGGGAACCCGTTTGAGGAGGGGCCGGCGTCCCCGGTGGTGTCCGTGCCGGTGCGGGCCCTGTACGACTACGAGGGCCAGGAGCAGGACGAGCTGAGCTTCAGAGCAGGTCTGTGAGCAGCTTCTCAGAGACAGGGGGGGGGCAGGAAGAGAGCAGGACGAGCTGAGCTTCAGAGCAGGTCTGTGAGCAGCTTCTCAGAGACAGGGGGGGGGCAGGAAGAGAGCAGGACGAGCTGAGCTTCAGAGCAGGTCTGTGAGCAGCTTCTCAGAGACAGGGGGGGGGCAGGAAGAGAGCAGGACGAGCTGAGCTTCAGAGCAGGTCTGTGAGCAGCTTCTCAGAGACAGGGGGGGGGCAGGAAGAGAGCAGGACGAGCTGAGCTTCAGAGCAGGTCTGTGAGCAGCTTCTCAGAGACAGGGGGGGGGCAGGAAGAGAGCAGGACGAGCTGAGCTTCAGAGCAGGTCTGTGAGCAGCTTCTCAGAGACAGGGGGGGGGCAGGAAGAGAGCAGGACGAGCTGAGCTTCAGAGCAGGTCTGTGAGCAGCTTCTCAGAGACAGGGGGGGGGCAGGAAGAGAGCAGGACGAGCTGAGCTTCAGAGCAGGTCTGTGAGCAGCTTCTCAGAGACAGGGGGGGGGCAGGAAGAGAGCAGGACGAGCTGAGCTTCAGAGCAGTTGAGCAGCTTCTCAGAGACAGGGGGGGGTGGGGGCAGGAAGAGAGCAGGAGGGAGAGAGACAGATCCAGACACCCCCCCATCCCTACCAGCCCTACCACTGAAACAGGCTAGAGATGGGGTTTAGCAAACTGGGGAGAGTCATGTGACGTGTAATGAGCAGATCTGAGTGAGCGAGGGATGTGGGGATCTCCACGAGGGAGACCCTTACTCACCCATCCACTCATCAAGTCAGTAGAATAAATAGGTTAAAAAAAGTGCGTCCATGCAGGATGGAAGTTTGGTGATACCTTCCATAAAAAAAAAAATTATTGACAGAAATGTCATTTGCAGAAGTTTGCTGAATCAATTCTCAGTTAAGTACATAATTCATGAACAACCTGTGCCTCTGAATGAAATACTGACAGTTTGTACATCAAGGTGGAGGAGTTTCAATGATCAAGTGTGCCAGTCGAGAACAAGGGGGAGTCAGTTCACACCCCCCAACTAACTGAAATGTGTTCTAACTCCATCTGTGCGCTGCGATGTCCGTCTGTATCCCACAGGGGAGGAGTTTGTCAAGGTAGGAAACGAGGACGACCAGGGTTGGTGCAAAGGCCGTCTGAAGGGAGGGCAGGTGGGCCTCTACCCGGCCAACTACGTCGAAGACATCCAGTAAAGCCCGGATTCACAAGAAGAGGAGGACACGGATTAACAGAGGGGGGAGGAACTGGGTCTGGAGTGGGAGTTAGGCTACCCCCCCCCCCCCCCCCCCCGCCTGTCACTATCACTCCCTTGCGGTAGAGACTGGACCTACAACTGCTTTGTTTAGGATCGGGGGCAGATGATTGGTTGCAGATTAACGACATCACCTCCAATAGCGTTGCTCTCTGGATTTCTCTCTCTTCCAGGTGGTGCTTCATGACCTGGACATTGTGTCGGAAACATCCATTCAAGCTGTTACATAGCAAAAAGTGCTTTCATATCAGTTTTCCGTTAAAGTTACAATTGATTCGTAAAACAAAAAAAGATAGACCGATCCACTTGCTTTGGTTGTTCCACGTTTCTGAAACCGGTTCCAACCAGAATTGCTTCCTTGATTTTTGGTTTATTAGAGAAAATAGATGACGAATTGGTTAAACCAATCAAAATTGTTCCTGTCCATAACTATACGCAGTACAACCATGTTTGGTGTGTAAAGTCAGACTGTGGAAACATTTCCTAAAATAGGGTGACTGCATATGGGTTGTCTCTTGGTTTCTAGTGTTTTTGGAATTACAGTTATTTACGTCAAATAGAATCATGTGTGAATACAAACTAAATTGGTCCTTAATCCAAAAAATGATAGGTGCCAATTTATCAACATGTAAAAACCCATCAAACTCCTACTTATGGAGGGTCTGGTGAGTAGTTTTGGAGTAATGTTTAACCTTTTTTGGTGAAGTTTAAGTGTCTAAAGCCAATTATTTTAATTACTCCCACCTGTTTTACGATTCAGCATCATGTTACTGGATGCTTACAGGTTCAATGCTTTGTTTTTAGTTGCCAGCTTGCCTTAACCCTCCACCTTAATCTGATTGTACTCACTGACTGTATCGGCTCACCTGTTGATTGTACTTGTTGTCAGATGATCTTCAGTATCTGTGATACTAACCTCACTGGATGAACTGTGCCTGATCCTGTACTCGCTCCAATCACTTCAGCTTCTCATAGTGGCCTATGCATCTTTGAATGGCATTTGTTTGTATTTCGTTTTTCTTAGTCTGAATGTTTTGGGGATCACAGGTTTGTCACTTGAATCTCAGAGCTTGTTCCAAGCTTGCACTGGATATCACATGCGAAAGCTTTGGAGGAAAATTCTACAGCTTCCTTTTGAATACATTGTAACGAGTTATGCAATAAAAAACAAAGCTAGTATGATCTTTCACTTGTGAAAGATTGTAATGGGAGGAGTTTTTGCATGTAAATAGAAAGATTTATGAACAAAGCATACAGGAGGTTTTCATGCAGTTTTAGTTACAAATTGATGACTGTTAATTTATAATACGCCTTAAAAGTTTTTGTTCTTTTTGCTTGTTGGACAAAGGCTGTGATTCTAAAAATCTATTTGTACAATAATTGAATGTTTTATGGCAAGTGTCATGCTGTTTTGTTACATTTGTAAATATCTCTCTTATTCTCCCTGTCTCATAGGGCCACACAGATAATTTACCAATTTATAAATGAGATGAAAATGTCATGTTATTTTTCTTAAAATTATTTTAGCAAGTATGGGAATTATTCATTCATGCATTAACACAAAGCAAATCCTTTCAACTACCAGTTTATCAACTATTTCACAAGAGGAAATGTTCTTGACATAAATGTATGCTATAAATGAACTTATGACAGTGTACTTACGGTTGATGTCCTTTAAATATGACCTTTATTAAATGCCTTTAGCCACTTGAGCAATAGAAAATGAGAAAAGTTTTGCCATGTGTTTCAGAATATGTTTTCAACGAGACAGAATATTTACTTACGCAATTTAGTTTGTAAATGTGGTCCAAAACAGGAAATAAAAATATATTCAAAACAAATATGAATGATTCTAACAGCTGTTTTCTCAATAGTCCATTTTGTGATTACGTCGAATGTGAAATATACTTCATTACCCAGAGATCAATGCGCTACATTGACAGTGCTGACCAATCAGGAGCCAGAACAGATCTGTAGTCCTCTGACGTGTAAAAACTGCCATGACTACAGAGTGAAGAGCTCGTGGTTCAGGGTATTAACGGTAATATCAGTGGATGATTCCAGGATCTTTACCTGACAGGTAAAGTCACCAGGTGGGAACATGTCAGACCCCAGTAAACAAGATATCGCTGCTATTTTTAAGCGGCTGCGTTCAATACCGACTAATAAGGTGAGTTTGTTTTCGTAATATCTCCGTCGTAGTTAAAAACAAGGAAGTAGCTAGCGAGCATTTGACACGTAGCACTGTTCTGTTGGAGAGGAACCCTGGTAGAACCTTCACCTTAGGACAAGGAACCATGGTAGTACCATCACCTTAGAACTAGGAACCATGGTAGTACCATCACCTTAGAACTAGGAACCATGATAGAACCATCACCTTAGAACTAGGAACCATGATAGAACCATCACCTTAGAACAAGGAACCATGATAGAACCATCACCTTAGAAACTAGGAACCATGGTAGTACCATCACCTTAGAACAAGGAACCATGATAGAACCATCACCTTAGAACTAGGAACCATGATAGAACCATCACCTTAGAACAAGGAACCATGGTAGAACCATCACCTTAGAACAACTAGAACTGGAGAGGAACCATGTTAATACCATCCTCCTATAACATCAACTAGAACAACATTTCATTGCTGCTGTTGGGTGGAAGTAGATTTTGCCTGCGCAGTTAATATGATCTAGAATCTATACTCCAAGCTGTGTGTTGTTAATTGGAAAAGCAGCTGATATATTTGGCAAGGATGGAAGTTAGTGACTCAACACAGAGAGAGACCGCATGTCGGGTCAGTCAGGGTTTTACAGAAGATCAGAAACTAGAACTATTTCAACTGAGCGCCTCTACTGAAGCAGGGATCCACAGCACTGCAAACTGCACCCAGCTGTTAGACCCACAGCACTGCAAACTGCACCCAGCTGTTAGATCCACAGCACTGCAAACTGCACCCAGCTGTTAGACCCACAGCACTGCGAACTGCACCAGCTGTTAGATCCACAGCACTGCACCAGCTGTTAGATCCACAGCACTGCACCAGCTGTTAGATCCACAGCACTGCACCAGCTGTTAGATCCACAGCACTGCACCAGCTGTTAGATCCACAGCACTGCACCAGCTGTTAGATCCACAGCACTGCAAACTGCACCAGCTGTTTGACTCTGCAGTTCTGAGCACTTCTGTTATACTGAGGAACAACAGTAACAACAGGAACGTCAAAGTAAAAGCTCAACTCTGTGTTATTCCTTCTGTGTTGATTAATCTGGTGTTATTTTGTACTTCAGACCTTCAGTCTTGATTGTATTACTTCTTGGATGTGGTTTATGATCTGTTCGGTCAATACTGTTGCTTATCTCCTTATTTCCCTGCGATATAAATAACATTGTAAAAAGACGTTGGGGTAGTCGAGTGTATTTATCTTACCTGGCTTATGTTCAGAAAGGTATAAGTTCTAACTTTGTTTCGTCCAGGCCTGTTTTGATTGCTCAGCAAAGAATCCTAGCTGGGCCAGTATAACCTATGGAGTGTTCCTGTGTATAGACTGCTCAGGAACTCACAGATCCCTGGGGGTACATCTCACCTTCATCAGGTACGTTCACACAGACTGTTACATTGTTATTTAGTGTTATTTCACTTCCGGTGAGAGTTTGTGTGTGTGTGTGTGTGTATGTTGTGTTGTGTTTATATGTTAATGTTGTGTTTTTATATATACAGTATATATATATATATATATATATATATATATATGTATATATATATGTAGAAAGAAATAAAAAGTGACTTAAACTTTGCTATGCCGGTCAGTTTGTATCTCTACACAGATGCTAATTGAGTTCAGTTTTAAGTCTGTCTTCTGGGCTGAAACTTGTAGTTTTTGTGTTGCAGGTCAACTGAGCTGGACTTCAACTGGTCCTGGTACCAGCTGCGCAGCATGCAAGTGGGCGGGAACGCCAGCGCGGTGAGCAGGTTTAAAACAGGCAGCGCACATCCTGCTGTCATCAGGACTGTTTCCTGACCCATTTAACACCAGAGGACTGTCTGGGTTTTAATAGGCCTGTAAGTTAGGCTGGTCTCTGGTGGACCACTGGAAAACGGTCTGGTCCGCTCAGGATTCGGTCTGTTGTTTTTCCGGTTTCTTCTTTTCCATTGGAGTTTGAGCCGGTCCAGAAGGTCGGAAACGTAAATGTTTGCTTGGAAGGGTGGAGACATGAGCACTTCCTGTGTGTGACTGACTAGGATGTGGGAGGTCCTTGACACCTTGACCAGGAGCTGGGGCTGAGGTCATAGGTCAAGCTGTGGCATGTGTGATTTGAAAGCATGACCCATTGCTTCATCAACTGCTTTTTCAAGATATCCTAATTTTGCAGCATTGAAAGGGTCCGTACCCAAAAACCAGTTTCAACACCGTTTAACCAATTAAAACACTTCATGGTTTTACTCCTAAGGCTTGGTATTTACACTTGTTTATTTAGCAGATGCTTTTATCCAAAGCGACTTCCAAGAGAGAGCTTTACAAAAGAGCATCAGTCACTGATCATAACAACATGATAGTCCCAAACATTGCAGGTAGTCAGATTAGGAAGCATACATTGAAGGAAACCAAACAAGTGCCAAAGGGAAGAACCACAAGAGTATTCAGTTAAACAAGTTACAATTATTAATATTATGGTATGGCATGGCACCATAACAACCCTGTAATGTTATTTCAGCCCTTTAACCTCCATCTGGTCCCCTGCTTGTTCCCTCACCCAGATGGCGTTTTTTGCCCAGCATGGCTGCACATCCAGCGCCGCCAACACCAAGTACAACAGCCGTGCCGCTCAGCTGTACAGGGAGAAGATCAAGACCCTCGCCACGCAAGCCACCCGGCGCAACGGCA
Source organism: Protosalanx chinensis (assembly GCA_030340685.1). Lineage (NCBI taxonomy): Eukaryota > Metazoa > Chordata > Actinopteri > Osmeriformes > Salangidae > Protosalanx > Protosalanx chinensis. Next base: position 10,370,359 of record CM059335.1, read on the forward strand.
CAGAGGTACATACCAAACAGCCCCAGTCCTAACCAGGTGTAGCATGTTGGGCTAAGCTAATCGTCCCTCTATATCATCAACCCTCTGCTTGTTTGTGTTGCAGTTGTGGTTGGACTCCCAAGCCCCCCTGTCTCCTACCTCACCCGTCGACAAGCAGGAGGATTTCTTCAGTCTGCATATACAGGTGTGTGTGGACAGTACGTGTAATACACTCTTTGGATAAGAGTGTCTGCCAAATGACTAAATAGAGATGTAAAATGAGTGTCAAACGTCTTGGTTATACCATTTAATGGTCTTCTCTGTGGGATAATGTGGCGCATGCCCCCAGACGCACCTCTGTGTTGATGCAGTGGTTTGTGTTGTTGGGTCAGGCTCCTCCTAAAGAGTTGGTGTCTGCTGGTATGAACCTCAGTTCCACCCTGACTCCTGAGGCTACATCCTCCAAGGACCAGGTCAAGGACACCAACGGTACGTCACCCCCTGGACCCACCCTGACACCCCCACCCTGACACCCCCACCCTGACACCCCCACCCTGACACCCCCACCCTGACACCCCCACCCTGACACCCCCACCCTGACACCCCCACCCTGACACCCCCTGGACCCACCCTGACACCCTGGACCCACCCTGACACCCCCTGGACCCACCCTGACACCCCCTGGACCCACCCTGACACCCCCTGGACCCACTCTGACACCCCCTGGACCCACCCTGACACCCCCTGGACCCACCCTGACACCCCCTGGACCCACCCTGACACCCCCTGGACCCATCCTGACACCCCCTGGACCCACCCTGACACCCCCTGGACCCACCCTGACACCCCCTGGACCCACCCTGACACCCCCTGGACCCACCCTGACACCCCCTGGACCCACCCTGACACCCCCACCCTGACACCCCCTGGACCCACCCTGACACCCCCTGGACCCACCCTGACACCCCCACCCTGACACCCTGGACCCACCCTGACACACACAGACACCCCATATCACACAGATGTTGGCTAACAGACCCCACATACTACCACACCGCACTCACCTGTGCAAACACATACTCACCCTAAAAGACACACAACGTTCTGTGGACAAACACACATGCTGGCTGGATCAGCACCACACCCCTGTCTCCAAACACACACACACACACACACACACACACAACTGTGTATCTGAAGCTCCATGGTCATCCTCCTCCTGTGTCTCCCAGGGAATTCAGAGGAGGGCCCTAGTGTGGATGCGCTAAGTGTGTCCCCTAAAGCCACCGTAGGTAAGGTTTAGTCTTTACCCTCAAGGTGAAGGTCTTCAGGTTCAGGGACTTCAGAATAAAAGCTCTTCTTTATCTCCCTCACAGATCCCTCATCTATGTTAAAGAAGAAACCAGCGGCCGGGAAAAAAACCGTACGCAATCTGACGGTGTTGTTAGCATTCAGTACGTGGATTTGGTATGAATCTGTTTAACATGAATTTGATTTGAGGTGTGTGTGTGTGTGTGTGTCTTAAAGCTGGGCTCCAAGAAGGGGGGTCTAGGAGCCCAGAAGGTTAGCAGTCAGAGCTTCTCTGAACTGGAGAAGAAGGCTCAAGCTGTGGACAAGCTGCGTGAGGTGGACAGCAGCACCTCCAAGAAGAGCAGCCCTCAACCAGAAGAACCCATGTGAGGCTCTTCTGCACCTCTCTTTTGCTGCCGAGGCTTCATGCTTTTGATTGGCTGTTGGGGCATGCTGCTGCTGCGTCCTCTCCTTACTCCTTCTCACCCTCTCCTGTTTCCTCCTTCCTACTCTTAACCGCCTTATGACTCTGACAAACGTTCAAAGGTACCTCAAGCTGGGAAAGTAATGCTTCACTTCCTGAACTCCCCACCATCTCTCTCTTCTCAGAGCGTCCTCTCTCCGTCTGGCCTACAAGGACCTGGAAGAGCAGAGGAAGAGGGGGGAGGAGAAGATGAAGGGAATGGAGGGAAAGAAGAAGGAGCAGGCAGAGCGGCTGGGCATGGGCCTGGGAAGCAGGAGGTAAGAGGAGGAGAGATGGATTCGATTATTGTAATGCCGATGACTTGGGGAATATCTGTGTTACTACTACTACACATGAGCCCTAAAAACAGCGTTTACATTCCAAAGCGTCTCTTTTAGCCGTTCATTCCCCCCTCCTTTGTGTGTTTTCCTCCTGTTTGTCCTTGCTCCTCCCTCCAGTGGCGTGTCTCACTCTGTGATGTCAGACATGCACATCATCCAGCAGGAGAGCCCAGCAGGGGCCAAGGCCCCCAAAGCAAAGAAGTTCATCGATGAAGAGGAGAGCGAGGGCTTCACTTCCAGGTGTGACCATGACGCCCTGCCCTTCGTCGCAGAGTGTTTCATCCAGACCCTTGTCTCCTTCCTAGCTAAGCTGTTTCCATTAACAAGTCTTCAGTTGGTTTAATCATAAGAGTGGTTTTTAGTTTTATTGATAAGATGAGAGCAGTCAGAAGGATGGAAGGACGCACGACACTGAAAAGAGTTCACTTCCTTTATTAAGAAGAGCTCTGATCATGTGACCTCACACAACAGATTGGTTGGCATGAGTGAAAACACAGTTATTTCTATGCATTCTTATATACTGCACAGAGTCAAATACAGTGGTACACAGAATGATTCCTTTCATGATCAGCATAGTCAGCAGCTAGTAAGACAACAGGTGAGGAAGTTGTGACCTACAGAAAAATGCATGTACTGGTCATTTCCTGTCTCTTAGACTTGACCTCTCTGTATTCATGTACTGGTCATTTCCTGTCTCTTAGACTTGACCTCTCTGTATTCATGTACTGGTCATTCCCTGTCTCTTAGACTTGACCTCTCTGTATTCATGAACTGGTCATTCCCTGTCTCTTAGACTTGACCTCTCTGTATTCATGTACTGGTCATTCCCTGTCTCTTAGACTTGACCTCTCTATATTCATGTACTGGTCATTTCCTGTCTCTTAGACTTGACCTCTCTGTATTCATGTACTGGTCATTTCCTGTCTCTTAGACTTGACCTCTCTGTATTCATGTACTGGTCATTCCCTGTCTCTTAGACTTGACCTCTCTATATTCATGTACTGGTCATTTCCTGTCTCTTAGACTTGACCTCTCTGTATTCATGTACTGGTCATTCCCTGTCTCTTAGACTTGACCTCTCTATATTCATGAACTGGTCATTCCCTGTCTCTTAGACTTGACCTCTCTATATTCATGAACTGGTCATTCCCTGTCTCTTAGACTTGACCTCTCTATATTCATGTACTGGTCATTCCCTGTCTCTTAGACTTGACCTCTCTATATTCATGAACTGGTCATTCCCTGTCTCTTAGACTTGACCTCTCTATATTCATGAACTGGTCATTCCCTGTCTCTTAGACTTGACCTCTCTATATTCATGTACTGGTCATTCCCTGTCTCTTAGACTTGACCTCTCTATATTCATGAACTGGTCATTCCCTGTCTCTTAGACTTGACCTCTCTATATTCATGTACTGGTCATTCCCTGTCTCTTAGACTTGACCTCTCTATATTCATGAACTGGTCATTCCCTGTCTCTTAGACTTGACCTCTCTATATTCATGTACTGGTCATTCCCTGTCTCTTAGACTTGACCTCTCTATATTCATGTACTGGTCATTCCCTGTCTCTTAGACTTGACCTCTCTATATTCATGTACTGGTCATTCCCTGTCTCTTAGACTTGACCTCTCTATATTCATGTACTGGTCATTCCCTGTCTCTTAGACTTGACCTCTCTATATTCATGTACTGGTCATTCCCTGTCTCTTAGACTTGACCTCTCTATATTCATGTACTGGTCATTCCCTGTCTCTTAGACTTGACCTCTCTATATTCATGTACTGGTCATTCCCTGTCTCTTAGACTTGACCTCTCTGTATTCATGTACTGGTCATTCCCTGTCTCTTAGACTTGACCTCTCTATATTCATGAACTGGTCATTCCCTGTCTCTTAGACTTGACCTCTCTATATTCATGTACTGGTCATTCCCTGTCTCTTAGACTTGACCTCTCTGTATTCATGTACTGGTCATTCCCTGTCTCTTAGACTTGACCTCTCTATATTCATGTACTGGTCATTTCCTGTCTCTTAGACTTGACCTCTCTATATTCATGAACTGGTCATTCCCTGTCTCTTAGACTTGACCTCTCTATATTCATGTACTGGTCATTCCCTGTCTCTTAGACTTGACCTCTCTGTATTCATGTACTGGTCATTCCCTGTCTCTTAGACTTGACCTCTCTATATTCATGAACTGGTCATTCCCTGTCTCTTAGACTTGACCTCTCTATATTCATGTACTGGTCATTCCCTGTCTCTTAGACTTGACCTCTCTGTATTCATGTACTGGTCATTCCCTGTCTCTTAGACTTGACCTCTCTATATTCATGTACTGGTCATTTCCTGTCTCTTAGACTTGACCTCTCTATATTCATGAACTGGTCATTCCCTGTCTCTTAGACTTGACCTCTCTATATTCATGTACTGGTCATTCCCTGTCTCTTAGACTTGACCTCTTTGTATTCATGAACTGGTCATTCCCTGTCTCTTAGACTTGACCTCTCTATATTCATGTACTGGTCATTCCCTGTCTCTTAGACTTGACCTCTCTATATTCATGTACTGGTCATTCCCTGTCTCTTAGACTTGACCTCTCTATATTCATGAACTGGTCATTCCCTGTCTCTTAGACTTGACCTCTCTATATTCATGTACTGGTCATTCCCTGTCTCTTAGACTTGACCTCTCTATATTCATGAACTGGTCATTCCCTGTCTCTTAGACTTGACCTCTCTATATTCATGTCACCCAGTCTCTCTCTGTTGACCTTTTGACCTTAGCTAGGTGACACTCTCTCTTGTGCAAGAAGGCCATGATAGGAATGACCTTCCTATGTCATTGAATCCGTCTGTCTGGTTGAGTCAACACAGATGAGTGAGTGTTCTGTGTTGTGCTAGAACCATGTCCAGGTTCGAGGACCAGACCGAGACCTCGGACAAGTTCTTCTCCCAGTGGGGCGATGCTGGGGAGGGAGGCTGGAGGAAGGAGAGCGCCCAAGCAGAGCCAGACTTCTACCTGAGCGCCATGACCTCATTGGACGACAGGTAGGAGGTCGCCAGCCAATCACCAGGCCCACAGCTGTTGGAGTCATGTGGTTTTACCACCCTCTCACTGCAGCACGAAGCATTAGCATGTCATGTATTGATCATGTATTGATCATGTATTGTTTTTGAAACGTTCCTGTTACCAGGTTGTATCGGTTCTTGTTCATTCGTTTGGTTTCAAGCTGGATTCTTCTGTGTTTTCTGTGCATCCATTTCCTTTCTCCCTCCACACACACACACACACACACACACACACAGGACTACGTCCAGAAGGAAACCAGAACCAGCCCCCATCACAGACTTGGGCGAAGCCCGAAAGAAGTTTGGAGATGTGAAGGCCATTTCCTCTGACATGTACTTCGGCAAGCAGGAGGAGTCGGATGTGAGCGCTCCCTGTTTGGTCGTCTTACTTAGCTGCTCCATATTGACTCGACTCAGAACCCTCACTTAGAATGACATTCTGCAGCTCTGCACTGCTGCTTCACCTCTGAAGCTTTCTTAAATTAGGGCCGTCATTTTCTCTAAAAGGTGCAGGAGACAGGTTGTCCAACATGTCTTCACTTTTCTAAACTCACACATGCTCCTGTTGTCCTCAGTACGAGGCTAAGACCAGGCTGGAGAGGCTGTCTGGGAACTCATCCATCAGCTCGGCCGACCTGTTCGACGACCCCAAGAAACAGCCAGGTAAGCGCTTCCTGTGTGCCGTAAGGGGAACAGCATGCATCTCAGCCTGGCCAGCAGCAGGACCTGACACAGCTGTGTTGTCTCTCTCTCTCTCTCTCTCTCTGGTCTCTCCAGCCGGCTCGTACCGCCTGACCAATGTGCTGCCCAACGCCCCTGACATGTCCCAGCTGAAGCTGGGGGTCCGGAGCGTCGCTGGCAGGCTGTCTGTCATGGCCAGCGGGGTGGTGTCCTCCATCCAGGTGGGCAGGAACACTCAGATAAGGCAGCGTTAAGGCTGTGAAAGAGTCACACTGTGTGGTTGGCTCAGCTCACCATAGCGTTGAATCTCACAATGCACCGAAAACATGTCACCGTTAGTTAATGACACTACCTGCGCACACTGTCTAGCAGTCTTACCCATGTGTCTGTCTTCTTTCTTCCAGGACCACTACAGCACATAAAGTCCAGGGAGAAACACAGGCTGTGGAACATCCTTTTTGGAGGGGGATGGGGATGTGGGGGGGGGGGGGGGGGGGGACTTGCACAGATGAAGTATGAAGACCCATGCACATACCAAAGGCTGCCATGGAGGAGAAGACTCGTAGCCTCTGAAGGAGGGAGAAGTTTAGGATCTAGTCATGTGTAAATACAACCGCTTTCTGAATTAAAGGAGTGTTATTATGTCATGGAACCCTCTAGAAACCGAGGGGGGTCTATGCTGGGAGGGTTTTCTGTATATTGAATTTGGCTGTGTGAACTAATTGCTCTGGCACCATATTATTTTGAATACATTTGGAAGCCTATTTCATTTTTGCTGTCAACTTGCAACATTCAAATCTTGTTAAACACAGTTCGATTAGTGGTGATTTGGAGGGTGTTTTCTTCCCCTGCCCCCCCCCCCCCCCCCCCCTGCCCCTTTCCCTCATACTGGTGATTTTAAAGGTCATGTTGAAACATTAGACTACTAGTGTTGTTCTCTTGCTCAGCCTGTTCTCTTGCTCAGCCTGTTCTCTTGCTCAGCCTGTTCTCTTGCTCAGCCTGTTCTCTTGCTCAGCCTGTTCTCTTGCTCAGCCTGTTCTCTTGCTCAGCCTGTTCTCTTGCTCAGCCTCTGGCTCATAACTAAGTGACACTGATTGAGGCACTTTAAAAACACTGACAGCATTACAGTGGGTGTGTGACTCAATGTGAACTTGTCCAGCAAGGCAGAGCTGAGCTAAGTGGGTGGATATAGTTGTTGGTGTTCTGGGTGGACTGGTAGACTGCAGCCCAGCAGCAGTCTGGATCTGTGTGTAGCGCCCTAGTTAGCTGCTCGTTATCGCCTCAGAACCCTCACTTTGAGGAAGTCAGGAACCGGAATGTCAGTTATCGGTCCCATTCGAAATGTGCCCACACGTCCCTTTCATTACTTTGAAAGTGCCCTTATTGTCCTCAAAGTGCACTTACGATTCCAAACACAGGACCAATATGGCGACGCTTGAAGAAGGCCGGCCTTAGAGAAACATGTTGAATCCTGGAGGGGGGGGGGGGGGGGGGGGGGCAGGGGTTAACTGGGTGTGTTGGAACTGCATGAAGTGAGATGTGTTCTGCTTGCTTTCTAAATTGCTCACATTATACTGAGGGGGACTAATTGATTGGAGTTCTTGTGTTTTTTCCAATGAACGAGACAAGGAGATCACTTTGAATAATAACACTAATCAGATGGTAAATTGAATTGGTTAGGGTGCTGCAAGGAACTCATTGGTCAATTATTATATGTCATTTTTTTGTTGTTGCTAGGAGTGAAAAAAGGTGAGGGCTGCACTAGATTAATATCGAATGGGTGTCACAACTGCTGCACTACTTCATATTGGGATGTGACCTTACATTTGGGCACTATGTCATGCATTGTCCAGAAGGAAGGTGGATGTACTTTCATGAAAGTGTTTTCTTTTTCTTTTTTTTGCGGTGGATTTACATTTGAGTGGTAGATGGCTGTAATGTAGGAACTGTCTTATTACTAGAGGGAACTATTTGTAACTGATAGTGCCCAATCCCAAATCAAGTCTTCAACTCCGTTCTTTAAGCAGAGTTTCAAATCAGAGAGTAATGGTGTGGGGGGGGGGGGGGGGGGGGGGGGGGGCGTTATTGCAGCCTCATGCCAGTTGTACACCTTCTGTAAATGCACAGGGTTTTGGATGGAAACATCAGGGTTAGGGTTTGGGTTCTACACAATGTCATCACTGCCCAGTAATGTCTTTCATATGACTTTTGGAGTCTGGATGACATAAAAGATGAAGACACAAATTTAAGAATAATCTTTTTCACTTTTTATTTATGCTTTAATCCAAAGAGTTGCATTGTAGCTCGTTTGCCCTAGATGTTGGTGTTGGTGTGCACATCCTTTAAGGTGGGGAGGTGTTGGTGTGCACATCCTTTGAGGTGGGGGAGGTGTTGATCTGCACATCCTTTGATGTGGGGAGGTGTTGGTGTGCACATCCTTTGAGGTGGGGGAGGTGTTGGTGTGCACATCCTTTGAGGTGGGGAGGTGTTGATGTGCACATCCTTTGAGGTGGGGGAGGTGTTGATGTGCACATCCTTTGATGTGGGGAGGTGTTGGTGTGCACATCCTTTGAGGTGGGGGAGGTGTTGATGTGCACATCATTTGATGTGGGGAGGTGTTGATGTGCACATCCTTTGATGTGGGGAGGTGTTGATGTGGGGAGGTGTTGATGTGCACATCCTTTGAGGTGGGGGAAGTGTTGATGTGCACATCATTTGATGTGGGGAGGTGTTGGTGTGCACATCCTTTGCAGTGGGGGAGGTGTTGGTGTGCACATCCTTTGATGTGGGGAGGTGTTGATCTGCACATCCTTTAAGGTGGGGAGGTGTTGATGTGCACATCCTTTGAGGTGGGGGAGGTGTTGATGTGCACATCATTTGATGTGGGCATCCTTTGAGGTGGGGGAGGTGTTGATGTGCACATAATTTGATGTGGGGAGGTGTTGGTGTGCACATCCTTTGCAGTGGGGGAGGTGTTGATCTGCACATCCTTTAAGGTGGGGAGGTGTTGATGTGCACATCCTTTGAGGTGGGGGAGGTGTTGATGTGCACATCCTTTGAGGTGGGGGAGGTGTTGATGTGCACATTCTTTGAGGTGGGGGAGGTGTTGATGTGCACATCATTTGATGTGGGGAGGTGTTGGTGTGCACATCCTTTGAGGTGGGGAGGTGTTGGTGTGCACATCCTTTGCAGCTGCTTTGTGTTAGTTTTTAGTAGTTTTTTTCCGTATTATTTACCATAATGCTCCCATGAACATGAGTTACAGTTGATTCGGGTCATTGTGATGCTATTGTTTTGTATAGAACTATTAAAAGATATATTATAAGTAATGTTGATTTTGCATGGCCCTTCAGCTGTGTATCCTGACTTGATCTACATTTTAATATCTCAAAATACTTGGCAAGTTTACATTGAGATCTCACGTTTACCAGAACATGAGGGTTATATGAATATATGCTTTAGTAGAAATTTTTTTTATAAAATGATATAGAAAATGTATGACATATATTATTATTTGTACACTGTTATGCTTTCTGTAGTTCAAATGCGGGGTAATGTCATTTGTGAAAATAAATGCCAAATAAACTTCCTTAGACCTTCATTAGTTGGCTGTGGATTTGAATGTGTGAATTATTTTTCTATGAATTACTGCTAATGCTAATGCTGTACTTACTAACAGCAGTACAAGATGAGTGATTTGACACTTCATTCTTAGAATGGAGTGGCTTTTCCTGTGAAATACATGTCTGATGGGTGTTAGCCAGCTAACAAATTCCATCTGTGTAGTCAGGATGGCCGAGCGGTCTAAGGCGCTGCGTTCAGGTCGCAGTCTCTCCTGGAGGCGTGGGTTCGAATCCCACTTCTGACAACTCTGGAGCGTCCCCTTGGGAGGCGAGGGTTTTGACCCTTTACGTTCGACCGGTTCACCGTCTTTTTCAGTTGGCCTTGCGCTTTTGGCACTGTTTCGTGCCGGTGTTCCATGTACCCGGGCCGAAATAGCTCAGTTGGGAGAGCGTTAGACTGAAGATCTAAAGGTCCCTGGTTCGATCCCGGGTTTCGGCAAAGCCGTTGTTGTTTTATGATTTGACATGCACAAGTGGTTGTTATATTTTCTTCCCTGCCTAAGGGTGGTGCTTTTAAAACTGTTTTAAATGTTTCCCACTCTCATAATGGGACTTCAGTAGAGTTAATGTTGTGATTGCTCCTTACGGAAAATGGTACTGGTCAAACTGCCGTCAGGTACGTCTGTTTCTTTCACAAACGTTAAAGAAAGGTATCGAGTAAAAAAATATTTGACAAAATATGTATATGCATTAAACCCATCTTTAGAATCACGTTTTCATTCACATCTCTGACGAACAACCTAAATTTTGCCAAGCATAGTGCATTTTTTCTTAAGCAATTAGTTTTTGAATTACGCTCAAAGTTTTAATTCATTTTGAATTAAATTGAAAATTTAATGTGCGTTACTTAGGCAAAGCACAATGATGAACTTTTTTTTTTACAGTTTTTTTGGAGGACTGAGTACATTTTCATTTCATTTGTACATTTTACCCCAAAAATATGTTGTCACTGTTCACTGTTCATAGAATCTTCTCGTTTCCTAGCTCACTGCAACATGGTCACCCCCCCCCCGTTACCGCAGCTGTAACGTTTTAAACCCTGATGATCAGCGAAGTAACAGTTGTAAAACGTTTCTTTACCCCGTTAACTAGCTAATAGACGTAAAATGAAGCAGTTTAACAGTAAAAATTATATGGACAAAAAAATGCTTTATTAACTTTAAGACTTTAAGCTGCCCAGTTAGACTGCATGTTAAATGTCTACGTGGCTGCTGGTCTGGTCAGATTCCTCAAACTCAGGACCAAGGCAGTTGATTCGGTCAGTGATGTAGATTAAGACTGTATTGTTGTAAATTAATCATCTTCATTACTTATGTACGGAGGTGTATCCAGCAGAAGTGATTATGACTTTTATTTGCGTTTCTGTCTTTAGAAAGCTTTCCTAAATCTAGACTGTTCTGGGGGGTTTAAGTCTCGCCGTCGAAACACTGAATTCCTTGATCGAGCTGAAACACTGTTGCTTTGTACCAATATGCCTAATAACGAAGTCAAGCAAAGAAAGAAGACTCAAAAACTAAATGAAGTGTCGTCAAATAAGCCAAACGTCTGCGAAGATGAAGCGAAAACAGTGGAAAAGAAAGAAGTTGTCCGTTTAGATCTACGTAAAACTTCGTGTTTCTCTGTGGATCTAAGAACGATTGCGTGTTTGCTGTCTGTTATGGTGTGTGCTGCCTTAACCCGGTAAGACTACATATCAGGATATTACTACATGTTAGAGTGGTCTTTCCCCTGAAACATTTGATACAGGAGCATGTTTGTTACAGGGTGGTCTTGAAACAGAATGAAAAGCTAACCGACGTGGAGGAGAAATACAAGCACTTGTATGGGAAGACTACAAGTCTCCTGGAAATGGAGGAGGAAGTGCTCAAGGTGTCTGAAAAGGTAACTTGGCCTGTAGTTTGAAGGGAACAGGCTTCTGCTTTACAGAGAGGCTGGGCGCTTTTTTAACAGGCATGAGTGTTTGTGTGTAGCTGTATCTACAAGTTCTAATGATCTTGCATGGCATTTTTTGTCAAGGCTATCATGCACTTGTGTTTCCAGCGGTACACAGTTGTGCATGGGGTGCTTGCATTTCACGTGTTTGTTTTTAAATGTGAAAACGGGAAGCACTGCTAGCCACAACAGAAACGCCCCTCCCTGTTTTGTGTTGCGGGTGCAGCTTGCCACTTCTGAGGACGAACTCCAGGGGGCGCTCTCCGCTGCGTCCGTGGCAACACGGCTCCAGCAGGACATCTTTTCCCTCCACGCCGCCATCGCTGCCATGCAAGCGGACGACAAGTCATCCTCCCACGACCTCCAGGTGGTCAACGGACGCTTCCTCAACGTCACTGAGACGTGGCAGGAGCGCCTGGCCGCCGTGACGGCCGACCTCGCCTCCCTGAAGGCGGATTCGCGGGAGGCCCACAGCGGGGCCACCGACCGGGTCAACGAGGCTGAGCGGAGGGCGCGGGCCCTGGAGGAGAGGCTGGAGGAGCTGGAGGACAGCACCAGGAGGAACGCCCGCGCTCTGGAGCGCTCGGAGGACGAAGACACCAAACGGGCACAAGACCAGCTGGACTGGAACACCAAACAAATCCACAAAATAGAGGACCAGGTCCGAGCCCTGACCCAGGCTGACGCTGAGATGAACGCCCAGCTCCAGGAGCACGTGCCCAGGGCGCAGGAATGCGAAGCCCACCTCCCTGCGGTGGAGGAGGCTGTCCGCTCCATCCTCAGACTGGGGGGGGACCTGAGCGGAGCGGAGAGGAGGCTGGAGGAACTAACCCTCCAGGTGTTTGGCACCGAGGACAGCATGTTGAAGGCCTTGACGGAAATATTGGAAATCAAGCAAGGGTTGGATGCTCTGCAGGCCCACAACAGCATCCTGAAGATAAAGAGCGAGCTGGGAGCGGTGGCTGAGGCGGTCAGAGAGCTCAGCATGGTGGTGATGGGGGTGGGCTCGCTCAGGGCAGAGGACTCTGATACTGTGGAGCCGGAGGAGGATGAGGAGGAGGATGAGGAGTGGGAGCCACAAGCGGATGACCAATCAGCGCCGGACAATGAACACGCTGTGTGATGTCATTGGAGCAGTTAGGGTTATCTTCCCTTCTGTCAGCGCCCTCAATGTTATACTTTTCTACTTTGTGCTTTGTGTCAAAAGCATTTTGTCATTATCATTAAAGAACATGCTTTATGCAGTCACAGTGAAGCTCTGTCATTGCTGTCATGGCAACAGCCGACTAAGTATTGTGAGTAGGTACAGTAGGGTACTACTCAGTAGCTGTGGCTATGTGATGTTGTGTCCTTGGGCAAGGCACTTCACCCTACTTGCCTCAGGGAGAATGTCCCTGTACTTAAAATGTAAGTCGCCTTGGATAAAAGTGTCTGCTAAATGAGGTTTTATTATTATTATTATTATTAGTAGTAGTATTAGTAAAAAATGTGAACGTCTGACTTGTGGACTTTTGTATTTGCCTGTAATATGGTTTGTCAAACAGTATTATCTAAACCAGTTGAAAAGACTGACTTGCTAATAAACTGACAGTGTGCTCAGGATTCTCAGCCCTGTTTTGAATGTACAGAAGCAGTTTTGGTTACAATATGCATGGCTCTTCTGTTTTCATCTCACCTGCCCTCTGTCCCTCCACAGTGTGACAGGATCCAGGATGTGCTGGACGGCCTGCAGGGGGCGCTGCCCCCTCATCTGGAGCAGGAAGTGAGCCAGCTGAAGCAGTGGGTGGCTGAGTTAACAGACACACGCAGCCAGCTGCAGACCAGCCTGGCCGCCCTGTCCAGCGCTGTGGGCCAGATCCAGGAACGCACCTCCGCCATCGCTAAGGATGTGACCAACAAGGTCTGAACTCACATTTCACACCCATCTATGACCATGGTGTCCAATCAGAACTGAGGGAATTAGTAGTAGTTCATTTTTTGTGGTTTTTGCTTCCATCAATGTCATGTGCTCTTAACAAAGTGTTTACAAACGATTGTGTTGCAAGTGATCGTGTTGAATGCAAACTAGAAATGTCGACTTCAGTTTGAAAGTATCCAACCTATAATATCCCTTACACTCCCTTCAAACACACTCTCCCATGACGGCTGGTGCTTATTACAGTTCTTAGATGGCGTCTGATATAGGAGTCACATTTAGTCATATCAGACGCTCTTATCCAGAGCAACTTACAGCAAGTACAAGGACATTCCCCCTCCTGAGGCATCTGAAGTAGGGTGAAGTGCCTTGCCTGAGGACACAATGTCACGTTGGCACAGCCGAGGTTCGAAACAGGGACCTTCTGATTACTAGCCCGACACCCTAACCACTTGCTCATCCAACTTACTGCCACCAAATGTATTTTATTTGCCTGTCTGAGCATTTCATATATTGCTATCAGAATGGGAAGTTATTTTCAGTAAATGAATAAATACTTTTTTAGCAGACACTTTTATCCAAAGCGACTTAAAGTAGGTGGGAGTCAGATGGCTCAACGGGTTAAGGCGTTGTGATTGGAAGGTTGTGAGATCGAACCCTGGCTGTGGCTGTGATGTGTGCTCAGGCAAGGCACTTCACCCTACCTAATACCTACTTGTCTCAGTGGGATTGTCCCTGTACTTAAAATTGTAAGTCGCTTTGGAGAAAAGTGTCTGCTAAATGAAGCATCATCATCATTATTATTATTATTATTATTAGTAGTAGTACAGGGACATTCTCCCTGAGGCAAGTAGGGTGAAGTGCGTTGCCCAAGGACACATCACATAGCCACCGCCAGGGTTTGAACTCATAACCTTCCTCTCATGAGGTCAATGCCTTAACCCATTGAGCCATCTGACTTCTAGCCTAGCGCTACTCTAGTAAATATGACTGAAAGTGCTTAAAAAAAAAACAGCCTTCAAGTGAAGTATTTGTGTTCCTCCCTCTCTCCTCGCTCTCGTCCCAGGTGGCGTCTGTGAGGACAGACGTGCGGCGGATGGACGGCCTCCAGTCGGAGGTGGAGTCTCTGCTGACCCAGGTTGGTGATCTGGAGGACAAGACAGCGGTGGTGGAGCGCAGCATGGTCAAACGCATCGGTGACGTCCTGGGAGGCAGCATCGACCGCATGGCGGGACTCCGCTCCATCTCGGAGCGCCACGCTCAGACCCTGGAGCTGCTCCGCCGCCGCATCCCAGAGCTTGCCGCCACCGACAAGCAGCTCTCAGAGCGGCTGAGGGAGCTGGAGAGCGGGCGCGCTCGCATCATCCGTACCGTGACCTTTGCGAGCGACCTCAAGCCCAAGGTGGCCACCATAAAGAGGGACTTTGCGGCGATGGAGCCGCAGCTGGGGGACTTGACCCTCCGCATAGGGCGACTGGCCGAGGATCTGGTGAAAATGGAGGCGGACATTGCAGAGCTCAGACAAACGTTGGATCATTTAAACGTAGATGAGGGCGACTTGGGTGTTGTGACAAAGCAGTTTAGCCAGATCTCTGACATTCCCCATATAGAAGACAGACCTACGTGAGGGAGGCTTTGCAACAAACACTGTTAGGTAAGGAACTCTGGAACAGAAGTTGAGTATTTTGAACTCAATTGAAATGTGTTTAGGAAATCGACAGTGCTTTCATGGTTAAATAAAACACTAAATTGGTTTGGTCTATTTTGAGTTTGAGTGATTTAAAAGGTTGTCTGATAATTTAAAAAAAATAGGGTTAGTGGAAAACAAAACTGACCACTGCGCAGCCTTTACACTACATTCCACACTCAGTATCCTCTTCTGAGAAATGATGTCATTTTTAATTTAACCCATGAAAAACTGTGCATCATTAGATGTTCGCCCTTAAAACGTAATTCTACTTAGGAATTCCTTTTTTTTCAGTTCGAATTTGCTATAATCTCCACAAAGACTAGGTCATTATGATTGACAGGTCAAGTTATTTCCTAGTTTTGCAATGTTGGTTAAGTTCCTTCTAGCTGCCCTCCTGCTTGACGAATGTGATCTTTACCTAGTTGACATACATGATCTTCTTTCTGGACATGTAATCGATGCATTTTCAGCAACTTCAACAGGCAGCTAGTTCAATGGACTAGTGTCCTCAGAGCATCCCAGATGTTCCTTTAATGTCAGCCCCATGCACTCTTCATGTTTGAGTGAACAACGTTGGCCCTCTGTCACTGTAGGAAACTTGCAGGTACAAGGTGTTCTAAAGGAGCGGTGATCTTCAGAGGAAGCCACAGCAGAACAGTCATCAGACACCCCACATCCAATCACATTTGAGGGGGCATACGCCATCCAATGAGAGAAGGGAACGTTTACATACCTGACATTGCTCAGTTGCAGCCTAGCATCAGGAAGCACAGTTTGCCGTCTCAGTAGCAGTTTGACACCTTGTCACCAGGATTTTACCGACCATAATTACAAGAGTGACAAATGATACTTCCTTCTGTCGACTTTGAGTTTTGCCTTTGGACAATTCCAAATCCTAGATATAGTAGAAATTTAAACAAGATGTCCTGTTCATTGTTATGTACTCACTGTCACATGCAGTTAGGGAATAAGAAACTTTCACCTCGTTTGATCATGTGGTATCTATCATGTGGTATCATGGCAGTGACACACACACAAACTTGTATCCACTCACGTTTGTGTGTTAGTGCTAAACTGGTTCTGAGGAACTCATCACATTCTAATGTAATCTCCCTCAGAATGTCATTGCGATGAGCAGTTCATCTTACAGTGATGGTCCCTGCGACAGATGGAAGCCATTACTGTCAATTAGCACGATAAATCATATCTCCTTATATATTCCGACAGCGTGTCATAATAAAATATGCCAGTGATCTTTTAATGAAGCGTCACTACATCTTCACACACTTATTATCCATGATGTCCCTGAGAGGTACTTTAACTAAAGAGGGTGGTGACCTTCTGACTTGTTGAAGCTCTAATCTTTCTGCAATCATCAACAGGAAACAGGTCAGCTGACTTTCTGAGATAAAATGGTTGTTATGGAGGAAGAAATTCCTTGGCTCCTGTGTTGTGTACTGGATGATTCAGGTACGTATCAACGACATTAAATGTTACTAAACATACAGTTAATGCCACTGGTCTATTAAATTACAGTAGCCCATTTGTGCATCAAATTCAATTGCTAACATGAAAATTGTTATAGGTGTGGAGCTTTGTTAATTACTTATGAAGAATAAGTCTGTGCAACACTGGTTATACGTGTATTTTTTATTTTTTGTTACAACAAAACACAAATCAGTAAACCATAACGTGCTCAGTAAAAGAGCTTATTGCATTTGGGTGTCTGAAACAACCCTGATATCAGAGACTGGATTGAAAAAAAACAACAGTATACATTAAAAAAATATTACAGTGCACTTTGAATATTGGTTTTGATTCACAGAACAGCAGATAACATTCCTTTTCCCTATTATCCAATCTACTGTAACCTACCTCCCTTCTAACTCCACCTATTAAGACGTCTCAGAAATACGACATCACCACGGAGAGTGTTTATTGGCTAAAGGTATGCCAATGTCCTCGTACCTCAAGGGAGAGCATACAAAGACTAAACACCTGGAAGAACCTCGTCATCTTATGACCCCTAGGATGATGTCAAACTGCAGATTCACTTTTTATAGCTTCCTTAACTTCTTCTTGGCGCTCTGGGACTTTGGACAGCGCTTCTAGGGTGCTTATTGTTTTCTGTAGTTCACCCTGAAGGACAGATATGGCGTTGTCATGCTTTTCCAACTTGGCGGCCCTCTCCACCAGGCCATCCACAGTGCTCCTCAGGTTCTCCAGCTCTGGTGGAGGCTGGGCGGCTAACGCGCTCTTGAGACCCTCGATCTGCTCAACAACGTTGGAGTCCTTGGCGGCTAGCTCGATCTGAGAGCCGTGAAGAGCAGCCACGTTAGCCTGCAGATCTTCAAGGCTGTTTCTCAGGCCATCCAGCTCCTCTTCCAGGGTCTTTACCAATGCCTGACCGTGCGCTGCTAGCTTACTGTCCTGGGAGGCTACTTTAGCAAGCAGAGCCTCGACTTTGGAGCTCAGGTCTGATGCAGATGCTACTAGCGACTCGACGGTGTCTTCCGAAGCTCTGAGTCTCCCTTCCAGGTCTTCTGAGCTTCTCTCTGCCCTGGAAACCTCCGCTTGAAGTTCCTTCTCCAGACTGTGAAGAGCACCGGTGGTGAGTTCGAGGCCACCTTGCAAGTTCTGAGCTTGGTCTGTCAACGCTACAACACCTGCTTCAGCCCCTATCAACGACTCCTTCAAACTCCCAGAGGTTTCCTGCACCAGAAGTCGCACGGCCTCAACTTCCTGCGATAGCGAGCCCACCTCCTGGTTGCGTGTGTGGAGCTCCGCCCCCACCGCAGTGATTTGCTCTCCCAGGGAAACGGCCGAGGCCTCTACGGCTTTCTGGTTGGCGCCGAGTTCGGCGACGGTCTCTACGATGGCGGCCAGTTCCTGCTTGATGGTGCTGGGGTCCTCCATGTCACCCAGGCGGGTTTTGATGTCAGCCAGCTGGCTCTGAGCCTCAGTCTGGGCCTCGGTGAACTCAGCCACGCTGGCAGCGATGGAGCGACTCAGCTCCAGCAGGCGCTCCTCCACGGTCCTCTCCAGGGAGGAGAAGTCCTCCTCTCGAGCCTCCTTCACCTCCTTGATGCCGTCAGAGAGGTCCCGCAGTAGCTCGCTCTGGAGCCTCCCCAGGGCGTCCTCCACCCGCCTGGTCTCCGCCTCGCCCTTCCGCACCGCCCGGCTTGCCCCCTCCAGCTCGGTCCGGGTGGTGCCCAGCGCCGACTCCAAACCATCCACAGAGCTTCTCAAAGACTCCACCTGTGAAACAGAAGTCAAGGTGGAACCTGAACACATCTGTACAGCTTGGGGCCAACTGGTTTACCCAACAGGTGGCCATTGTCTTCCTTTCTACAGTTTTACACACCTACTTACGTGTGACACCACACAAACGGTACATTGACAAATTAAACAACTGCAAAGATTTCCGCAAACTGTGATACTGTATTTGCTCTCATTTTAAATCCTAAATTAGGTGGCACAGCGGTTAAGGTGTTGGACTTGTGATCTGGAGGTTGTGAGTTTGATTCCCAGCTGAGGCTACATGACGTTGTGTCCTTTGGCAAGTCACTTCACCATACTTGCTTCAGGGGGGAATGTCCCTGTACTTTCTCTGAGTCACTCTGGGTGAAAGTGTCTGCTAAATGTAAATGTACAAAGCTGTGTCAAAACCGGTGGTTTACAAGCTAATTTGCGGTTTCAGACAACCATGAAGTAAACATTAATCCAACACTTATCTGTTTTGCCATCCATGGCTGAGTTCAGAACAAAGTAAATGTCTGTTGGTATGGACATGAAGGGGGACAGCTTGTTGCCCTATTGTGTGCACTACTGTACATATTTGCCACCACAAAAAGGTCAACATCCAAACAGAATGGGATACCCTGGGTGTACGTCTGTTTGTGGTATCAAGGTAAGTTAAGTTCTTGAGGAAATACAATTCCTAATATGAAGGCATACAGACATTAAGCTAATGTAACAAAGAAAGTCGTCACATTATGACGATTTCCATTAGCTTTAGTTTTGATTAGACACAAAACCAAGTCACACCCCGATTTAACACCCTATCGTGTTTAGATTTGGCTACTGGGTTTATTTGAGTGATTAGGAAGATCTGTGACTATTCTGGTGCCAACTCATCGTGTTTTAACAGAAGGGGGAGGTGGTCGCTTCCCTACCATTTCCCCTTATCGCGTCCTGAAGTCAAACATTTCAAGCGAACTTATTCTCTCCCATTCAGTCCCACAATTTACACCAGCTGTTCTTATCTGGTGTCCTTGTTATCATAGTCAAATAAAACAGGTTTAATCTGTGTGTTTTATTGATCTTTACCTACCTGCTGGAGAACACTCTCCATTTTACGCGTCAGCTCGACATTTTTCTTGAAACTCTCCTCGTTTTTGCTGCTGACTTCATTCACTTCTTCTAGGACTTGTTGCAGATAAAAAGCGGCGAAACCCGCAGCAGCAACTAAAATGATGTAACACACCACTGCTATAAGTTTGACCCAACTTTCGGAGGCTGAGCCCCCCTGAGGAGCAGAGTTACTCAGCCCATTGCTGGTCTTCATCGGCTTCTTCGCCACGTCATCTGGACCAGATGGGGCCGGGGTCTTCTCACTGGTGGTGGACTTTCTGTTCTTGGTCATGGCTGCAAAGGGACCTTCTAGCAAAGAGGTCTAAGATATTCTGGATATTCTGTGCTGGTGGCAGAGTGATGCTGATGGTAATGACTTTACTTTCCATTCAGCGTATCAGACAGCGCTGCGTGTCTCTCCCAGGCTGAGTATGAGAGGAGGGGGCGGCTCCCGTGCTGGGCTGAGAGACAGGAGAACTGGGGCCTTTTGTCGCGCCTTATCCCGTTCATATGCAGTCCTAATTGACGAAATATTTAATAAATCTATTTTTTAAAACGTGATTTTGAAGACAGGAGGTGTGATAATAGTCACATTTCAGCCATATAACCAAACACATGATTGGATGATTATAGTCTACATATTAGATCATGTGCATAATGTACAGTACATTGCAGGAGGTAAGGACAAATGTATTGATGCACTCATCATACTAGACGAGAGCTCTGTAGCTCGGTGAAGTTTCGGGGTTTGGGAAGGAGAGGGAGTTAGGGAAGGGGGGGGGGGGGGGTGTTAGGGGAGGAGAGGGGGTTAGGGAAGGGGGGGGGGGTGTTAGGGGAGGAGAGAGGGTTAGTTCTTGCTCCACCCTTCGTACGTGGCAGCGGTTTACAGTCAACCCAGTGTCCAGTCTGCTGAAATGAGCTGTGTTTGGTAGAAACTTTTACCAAATCACACCTGAACGTCACGACCAGAACACGAACAGACCCATAAGAGAAAAAGACCCAGAAAAACACCCTTGGGTTACATGTATTTATTTATCAATATTGCATTTTCAGATGTTTTTTTAATTGAGGAAAATGTGTTGTCTGCAGGATGTCCTTTCACTTTAGGACCATAAACTGAGTTATTGCATAGTAATGAGGTGGTTATCCACTAGATGTCAGAAAGGGACTGGTCCAACTCTATATGACCATGAATTGGCCTCTCCATGCAGTGGCTGAATGCCAAATAGAGCCACGTATTTATCCTGTTTTGCAATTAGGATTGTCTTTTTCTGCTTTTACAAAGTTTTATAACATTATTGGACAACAGACATGCACAGCCATTCAAACTAAGTACAACTCAAATCTTCCAAGAGTACCTGGCTGCAGACCTGCACTGTGAGGCAGCTGCGCTGTCAGGCAGGAAGTGAGACAGCTGTGCTGTCAGGCAGGAAGTGACGCAATGTTTTTTTTTTTTTGGTCCGGGTGCGGGGTGAAGTGAGGACATTTAAACCTGAATTTCTCCGGTCTTTTCACATAATTGGCATAGATATACTGTAGAGCCAAACATGAAAAACAGCCGTACAATAAGGTTCAATGACAATTTATTATTATTATAATGAAAAGGCAGTGAAGTATTGTATAGTATTGTATAGGCCTATGACATCTTACGAAATGTAGGCTTATGAATAGGAGTCATAACTTGCACTGAGCTATGTTATTCCTAACCTCCATTGTTTTCAGTTATCAGCATTTTGACCTTCTCTTTTCAAGATCCTCAGCTTTGTAGTAGGTCACAAATACAGTATTGAGCCCTGAGTCATATCACCCACCTTTTTTTTCCCCTAACGACTAAGTTGTAATACGCAGTGCAGTGTATATTAGTCTGGCTTCTTGTTTAAAGTTTACTATATAAATATGATAAAACGATTTAAACTATAGACAAATAATTAATAGATTTAACGTCATATTGTTTACTAATTAATGCATTTGTGAGGAAAACGATTCAACCGGAAATGCATTTGCACTTTTATATGCATCTGCATTATATGCATTTTATTTTGAAAATTTGCGGTTTTATTTTGAAATTTTGCGGTTTTATTTGGAAATTTTGCGGTTTTATTTTGAAATTTTGCGGTTTTATTTTGAAATTTATTTCGAAATGTATTGCGTCACTTCCTGCCTGACAGCGCAACCGCCTCACAGTGCAGCCTGCTACGGCAGCTGCCTCACAGTGCAGGTCTGCAGCCAGGTGCCTCTCGTCACTGTTGCCCCGCCCTGTCGGCTGTGACAGGGGCTCACATCACACACCCCCAGCCTCAGAACAGGGACTGCAGCCGGAGAACAGGGACTTTAAGTGGATATAATGGCAGCTTATAGCGGCTCTCTGGCAGGAGAGGGTTAGCAGGGTTAGATTTATCTGGATGGTTCTGAATACGCCTGTTTTAACCTTCCTCTTCTTGGAGTCTGGTTACCCAAGACCACTGAAGATGTCCCCGAAACACTGGCAGTGAAGTAAGAAAAGAAAATAAGGAATCCCCCTGATCGTTTGGAGTAGAAAGCTGAATCATTACTGCGGTCATGGCTGGACTCATCAAGAAGCAGATCCTGAAGCACCTCTCCAGGTCAGTCTGTCTCCAGGTCACAGAGGACAAGTCCCCTGTAGGGGCTGACAGCCCGGAGCATGTTAGCACACTGCTGCTGGCTGCCTGCCTGGCTGGCTGTTTAGCTAGCTGGCTGTTTGGCTAGCTGGCTAGCTAGCATGGCTAGCTCTAGGTAGAGTTTATTGTGAAACAGTCCGAACCAGTCAGCTGTACTGTGGTCAGCCTGCTAACATGCTAACGCTAACCAGCAGTCTGTAATCCCAGTTTATCTAGCTGGTTAACACAACAGTGTGTGTGTGTGTGTGTAGACATCACAGCTATCTGGACAGTGTGTGTGTAGACATCACAGCTATCTGGACAGTGTGTGTGTGTGTGTGTGTGTGTGTAGACATCACAGCTATCTGGACAGTGTGTGTGTAGACATCACGGCTATCTGGACAGTGTTTGTGTAGAGATCACAGCTATCTGGACAGTGTGTGTGTGTGTGTGTGTGTGTGTGTGTAGACATCATGGCTATCTGGACAGTGTGTGTGTGTGTGTGTGTGTGTGTGTGTAAACATCATGGCTATCTGGACAGTGTTTGTGTAGACATCACAGCTATCTGGACAGTGTGTGTGTGTGTGTGTGTAGACATCACAGCTATCTGGACAGTGTGTGTGTAGACATCATGGCTATCTGGACAGTGTTTGTGTAGAGATCACAGCTATCTGGACAGTGTGTGTGTGTGTTTGTGTAGAGATCACAGCTATCTGGACAGTCTGTGTGTGTGTGTGTGTGTGTAGACATCATGGCTATCTGGACAGTGTGTGTGTGTGTGTGTGTGTAGACATCACGGTTATCTGGACAGTGTGTGTGTGTGTGTGTGTAAACATCACAGCTATCTGGACAGTGTGTGTGTGTGTGTGCGTGTAAACATCACAGCTATCTGGACAGTGTGTGTGTGTGTGTGCGTGTAAACATCACAGCTATCTGGAGTGTGTGTGTGTGTGTGTGTGTGTAGACATCACATCAGTCATTCTGTGTATAAACAGTTAACAGGTCACTGAGCTAACCTGTTCTACAGCCTAAAAATAATCGACACGATCACATTGTGTTGAAACCACAAACTGTGATGTGTGTAGCCTTCCAGGATGACCCTGGTGGACCCAGCGAGGGCGCAGTGTTTGCTCAGCATCAAATCTCAGCCATGTTATCTGCTAATCACGACTGAAAAGCTAACTATAGCCTGAGCAAGTATCGCAGGATACACACACTGGCTAATTCCGTTATCCGCTACATCTTCCACACCTATATCGGGCACCTACGACATCAGCCAAGGTCCAACTATGACTCAGTCTCCTAGCTTAATGCTTTTACACCAGGGGTGGGAAATCCTGGTCCCCGAGGGCCACTGTACTGACAGTTTTAGATGTTTTCCTGTTCCAGCACACCTGATTTGACCCATTCATTAGAATCAGGTGTGTTAGAGCAGAGGAACATCTAAAACCTTCAGGACAGTGGCTCCTGAGGTCCAGGACTGGACAGCCCTGGTTTACACACGTGTCACTGACTCAGTTTCATTATGTGGTCTAGTTTCCAAATGTGTTTTTCTACAGGACAAGGATTACAGGCTGTAGCCGACCCACCAGCCTTTCAGCCCTCTTACATTATTTATTGCTCCATTCTGCGCCCAAGGGACTGTTATTAGAATACATACTTCCTATTCGAAGTGATCAGAGTAACACTTCCTACCCTGTACAGGTGCAGTGGTAACCTTTAATTGATCAGTGAAGACAAACTTATTCACACCTTGTACGTTGAAAGGTACTCAATCAAGTGTAACAGGCTAACGCCATGGTTTCAACATTCTGCCTCATAATACAGGTTACACTTGACTTCCTAGGCTATAGCTGGAAGGAACCACAGTGATACACCTGAGTGTTGCCTTCTGTGCAGTTGAACTGGTTCATACTTCATACTGGTCTGTCTAACAGCATTTTCAGAGCATTACAATATTCACACATCATTATAAAAGGCTGCTGTGGAAAGTCTTTTGTCTTTGGATGATTTGTTTTCATGTTCCGAAACATGAAACCAAATCCACATTTGACGTTGTCCACAGCATTGTTGCTTTTGTCATACAGCGTAAGTTTGTGCTTGTTTGTTGTGCACAGACTTGCGAGTACGCAAACCTACAGTCAGCATCAATTCAGACTCCGTAGAAGGCAATGATGTCATCACTCAGTCCCCAGGGCTCGTCACGTGACCTCAACAGACCTGTTGTGATTGGTCAAGCTGTTGGCGGAAGCCCAGCCCTTAACTACTCAGTATAATGATGTCATGGCAACGTCCATGCCTGCGCTGGCCTGCTGTAGGAGTGTCACTGGTGCTGAGATAGAGAAGGAGCAGAACAACATGCAGACTGCAGTCAGCTGAATACAGACACTGGTGTACTCAGCCTAACTGGAAGTTGTCGTTATGGTGGAGGAGTTGTGTAGTATTACCTTGGTGGTTGTTAGGGTGGAGGAGTTGTGTAGTATTACCTTGGTGGTTGTTAGGGTGGAGGAGTTGTGTAGTATTACCTTGGTGGTTGTTATGGTGGAGGAGTTGTGTAGTATTACCTTGGTGGTTGTTAGGGTGGAGGAGTTGTGTAGTATTACCTTGGTGGTTGTTAGGGTGGAGGAGTTGTGTAGTATTACCTTGGTGGTTGTTAGGGTGGAGGAGTTGTGTAGTATTACCTTGGTGGTTGTTAGGGTGGAGGAGTTGTGTAGTATTACCTTGGTGGTTGTTATGGTGGAGGAGTTGTGTAGTATTACCTTGGTGGTTGTTAGGGTGGAGGAGTTGTGTAGTATTACCTTGGTGGTTGTTAGGGTGGAGGAGTTGTGTAGTATTACCTTGGTGGTTGTTAGGGTGGAGGAGTTGTGTAGTATTACCTTGGTGGTTGTTAGGGAGGAGTTGTGTAGTATTACCTTGGTGGTTGTTAGGGTGGAGGAGTTGTGTAGTATCACCTTGGTGGTTGTTAGGGTGGAGGAGTTGTGTAGTATTACCTTGGTGGTTGTTAGGGTGGAGGAGTTGTGTAGTATTACCTTGGTGGTTGTTAGGGTGGAGGAGTTGTGTAGTATTACCTTGGTGGTTGTTAGGGAGGAGTTGTGTAGTATTACCTTGGTGGTTGTTAGGGAGGAGTTGTGTAGTATCACCTTGGTGGTTGTTAGGGGGGAGGAGTTGTGTAGTATTACCTTGGTGGTTGTTATGGTGGAGGAGTTGTGTAGTATTACCTTGGTGGTTATTAGGGTGGAGGAGTTGTGTAGTATTACCTTGGTGGTTGTTATGGTGGAGGAGTTGTGTAGTATTACCTTGGTGGTTGTTATGGTGGAGGAGTTGTGTAGTATTACCTTGGTGGTTGTTAGGGTGGAGGAGTTGTGTAGTATTACCTTGGTGGTTGTTATGGTGGAGGAGTTGTGTAGTATTACCTTGGTGGTTGTTATGGTGGAGGAGTTGTGTAGTATTACCTTGGTGGTTGTTAGGGTGGAGGAGTTGTGTAGTATTACCTTGGTGGTTGTTATGGTGTGGTTGCCTGGAGACGGCTTGCCTTTGGTGCCATGTTGAGTGTGTCAACACATTCTGAGTACTTTAAACACACACAATCCTGAAGGTGGTGTATCCTATCCTCTTGATGCTGTCTGAAGTGTGTTTGTGTGTGCGCGGCATCGGCAGGATTTTCAGCAGCAGTGTGTGTGTGTGTGTGTGTGTGTGTGTGTGTGTGTGTGTGTGTGTGTGTGTGGGTGGCAGCTGCAGGGGTTTTCATCATCAGCAGTGTGTGTGTGTGTGATAGCTGTGGGGGCTTTCATCAGCAGTGTGTGTGTTGGGGGAGGTGTGGTTCATCAGAAGTGTGTGTGTGTTGGGGGGGTGTGGTTCATCAGCAGTGTGTGTGTTGGGGGAGGTGTGGTTCATCAGAAGTGTGTGTGTGTTGGGCGAGGTGTGGTTCATCAGAAGTGTGTGTGTATGATGCCAGTCTCAAGTGGTCCCCAGGGTGGTCAGC
>CM059335.1:10401293-10431689 GCA_030340685.1 Protosalanx chinensis
CAGGTCATCATCCCTGATCTTGTCACCTCCAGGTTACCAGGTCATCATCCCTGATCTTGTCACCTCCAGGTTAGCAGGTCATCATCCCTGATCTTGTCACCTCCAGGTTACCAGGTCATCATCCCAGAGCTTGTCACCTCCAGGTTAGCAGGTCATCATCCCTGATCCCTTTAAGGGCTGTCTGCAGTTGAGACCTGAACACTGATTTTACTTGGAAATGTCTACATAAAATGATCAAAATCAAGAGATGACTGCAGTGCCCTTTTAGAAGTGGAGGTTGCTTGTGTGTCTGTCTAATGGCGCTTTTCCACCGCAAATGTAGCACGACTCTACCCGACTATACTCGGTTTGTAGTAAACTCCTGAACCCGTGGGGTGGTTTTCCACCGCAAATTGTACCTCAAAAAGTACTCGGCGAAAGGGGCGTGACGTAGGCCCTGACGTCTTTTTGTACGCGACGTAAATAACACCAACGCAACCCACAAGTGGACAGAACCCACATTATAATTTTAGCCATGTTGACGAACTAGTCTTTTGTAACTTATCTGACTTTTAAAAAGCTTGTAGACTGTTGGTGTAATGGACTGTATCTGATAGTAATAAGTATTAGCTGCGGCGCTGTTGCTTTAAGTCGCTCTCGTGACTTCGTCACACTTTCTGGCCAATCAATGGCCGTCCGTCTGCCGACGTCACCTTTTAGCTCGACTTAAGATCGCCTGGTACCTAGAGCAAGAAGGTACCAAAAAAGTACCCGCTAGCCAGGTAAAAAAAGTACCAGGTACCATGGAACTGCGGTGGAAACGCCAAAAATGCGAGTAGGGGCGAGGCGAGGCGAGCTGATTTCATGCGGTGGAAACCACAGGAGTGGAGGGATAGCTTCAAGATGAAGGGTGAGAAGGCAGCCCTGGAACTGGTCCCCCCCAGCAGAGAGTCTGACCTGAGGGGACTTTACTGCCCAGAGGGAGCCTAGCAGGCTGGGTGTGATGGATCTAGGATCTCCCAGTGTATATGGCCTTCTGCTTCTGACACACTGTGATGTAGTGTAAGTCTGTTCTCTGGGCTGTTGAGAAGTGACCCACCTGGGAATGCTGTAGATGACTGGAGCACTGAAGCATGTGGTATGTAGATAGAGGCTATCCTGCTAACTATTAACCAAATAAGTACAGGGGTTATGGACACCCATGACCCCTCTCCTGTAGTTAATTAACTAATGGGGAAAACTTAGGGTTTAACATCACATTGAAATGCAGAAGCACATGGACACACACACACACACACCCTACCATGTCACATCTGCTACCAGTTGGACCTCTCCACCCTCCTCCTCCTCCTCCTCCTCTTCCTCTCCACCCTCCTCCTCCTCCTCCTCCTCTCCACCCTCTTCCTCCTCCTCCTCCTCTCCACCCTCCTCCTCCTCCTCTTCCTCTCCACCCTCCTCCTCTTCCTCTCCCTCCTCCTCCTCCTCTTCCTCTCCACCCTCCTCCTCCTCCTCCTCCTCCTCCTCCTCCTCCTCCTCCTCCTCCTCTCCACCCTCCTCCTCCTCCTCTTCCTCTCCACCCTCCTCCTCTTCCTCTCCCTCCTCCTCCTCCTCTTCCTCTCCACCCTCCTCCTCCTCCTCCTCCTCCTCCTCCTCCTCCTCTCCACCCTCCTCCTCCTCCTCCCGGTGACTTTCACTGTCACACTAACCGAACCACATGACCGTGGAACAGCAGAAGATTTAAATCTCTCCCTCCCTCCCCCCTCCCCCTCCCCCCCCCCCCCCATGCAGGTTTGCCAAGAACCTGTCCCCAGACAAGATCAACCTGAGCACGCTGAAGGGGGAGGGTCAGCTGACCAACCTGGAGCTGGACGAGGAGGTTCTGCAGAGCCTGCTGGACCTGCCCACCTGGCTGGCCATCAACAGGGTGGAGTGCAACAAGGCTGCCATCCGGGTAACACACACACACACCCTGCACACACACACACACACACACATACCTGCCCACCTGGCTGGCCATCAACAGGGTGGAGTGCAACAAGGCTGCCATCCGGGTAACACACACACACACACCCTGCACACACACGCACCCTGCACACACACACACAGCCTGCACACACACACACACACACACACACACACACAGCCTGCACACACACACACACAGCAGCAGCATCGCATCACACAAGTCCAGAGCACAACAACACTGAGTAACTTCAGCACACTGCAGCAGACTGGTCTGATATGAAGTGACTGCTGGTCTATCTGCTGCTCTGAGCTCGACACATCCTGTCTGTCTGGGGTCTCAACCTGCCTGACAGCCCTTCAGAAGCAGCACCCCCTCTCTCTCTCTCTCTCCCCCCCCTTCCCTTTTCTTCATTTGTCAGTTTCAGTTAGTATAGTCATGCTGTGGACTTCCTATCAAATAATTGATATTAATACATATATTTTGCCTCTACTAAATGTAAAGCTGTAGAACTGTGAGGTTCTATACTGGCACCCTAGCAATACCTGCTATTCTGAGGTGATACGGAATACTAGGATTGGAGAACCTTACTCTGGACTCTTAATTGGAACAACATTTAATCGTTCATCAATAAAAACACCTCATGAGAAAGTGTTTGGGTCAGAACAGGGCTGTGATCTGTGATCAGGGCTGTGATCTGTGATCAGGGCTGTGATCTGTGATCAGGGCTGTGATCTGTGATCAGGGCTGTGATCTGTGATCAGGGCTGTGATCTGTGATCAGGGCTGTGATCTGTGATCAGGGCTGTGATCTGTGATCAGGGCTGTGATCTGTGATCAGGGCTGTGATCTGTGATCAGGGCTGTGATCTGTGATCAGGGCTGTGATCTGTGATCAGGGCTGTGATCTGTGATCAGGGCTGTGATCTGTGATCAGGGCTGTGATCTGTGATCAGGGCTGTGATCTGTGATCAGGGCTGTGATCTGTGATCAGGGCTGTGATCTGTGATCAGGGCTGTGATCTGTGATCAGGGCTGTGATCTGTGATCAGGGCTGTGATCTGGGATCAGGGCTGTGATCTGGGATCAGGGCTGTGATCTGGGATCAGGGCTGTGATCTGGGATCAGGGCTGTG
The DNA here is from genome assembly GCA_030340685.1 of Protosalanx chinensis. Lineage (NCBI taxonomy): Eukaryota > Metazoa > Chordata > Actinopteri > Osmeriformes > Salangidae > Protosalanx > Protosalanx chinensis. The sequence goes on from CM059335.1 coordinate 10,404,368, forward strand.
ATCTGGGATCAGGGCTGTGATCTGGGATCAGGGCTGTGATCTGGGATCAGGGCTGTGATCTGGGATCAGGGCTGTGATCTGTGATCTGGGATCAGGGCTGTGATCTGTGATCAGGGCTGTGATCTCTGATCTGGGATCAGGGCTGTGATCTGTGATCTGTGATCAGGGCTGTGATCTGGGATCAGCGCTGTGATCTGTGATCAGGGCTGTGATCTGGGATCCGCGCTGTGATCTGTGATCAGGGCTGTGATCTGGGATCAGCGCTGTGATCTGTGATCAGGGCTGTGATCTGTGATCTGTGATCTGGGATCAGGGCTGTGATCTGGGATCAGGGCTGTGATCTGGGATCAGGGCTGTGATCTGGGATCAGGGCTGTGATCTGGGATCAGGGCTGTGATCTGGGATCAGGGCTGTGATCTGGGATCAGGGCTGTGATCTGGGATCAGGGCTGTGATCTGGGATCAGGGCTGTGATCTGGGATCAGGGCTGTGATCTGGGATCAGGGCTGTGATCTGGGATCAGGGCTGTGATCTGGGATCAGGGCTGTGATCTGGGATCAGGGCTGTGATCTGGGATCAGGGATCAGGGCTGTGATCTGGGATCAGGACTGTGATCTGGGATCAGGGCTGTGATCTGGGATCAGGGCTGTGATCTGGGATCAGGGCTGTGATCTGGGATCAGGGCTGTGATCTGGGATCAGGGCTGTGATCTGGGATCAGGGCTGTGATCTGGGATCAGGGCTGTGATCTGGGATCAGGGATCAGGGCTGTGATCTGGGATCAGGACTGTGATCTGGGATCAGGACTGTGATCTGGGATCAGGACTGTGATCTGGGATCAGGGCTGTGATCTGGGATCAGGGCTGTGTGTCCTGGATGTTGTCATGTTTAACCCAAGATGTGCTCTGTTGAACAGATCCCATGGACCAAGCTGAAGACACACCCCATTTCTCTGGTGAGCATTTGTGTTTCAATCCTACTTCACTGATTCTAGTTCATGGCTGATCCATGGCTCATGGCTTGATGTGTCATCCAGTCAGTGACCCCAGTCAGAGTCCCTCTGGAACCTGCCTCGATACCAGGTGACCAGCAGGAAGCTGCTGAAGGTCCTTGGTGCTGTCATGGTGGAGTGTTCTTCTGGTGTGGAGCTTTCCTGTCATGGTGGAGTGTTCTTCTGGTGTGGAGCTTTCCTGTCCCTGGGTGTTGCTGTCCCTGGGTGTTGCTGTCCCTGGGTGTTGCTGTCCCTGGGTGTTGCTGTCCCTGGGTGTTGCTGTCCCTGGGTGTTGCTGTCCCTGGGTGTTGCTGTCCCTGGGTGTTGCTGTCCCTGGGTGTTGCTGTCCCTGGGTGTTGCTGTCCCTGGGTGTTGCTGTCCCTGGGTGTTGCTGTCCCTGGGTGTTGCTGTCCCTGGGTGTTGCTGTCCCTGGGTGTTGCTGTCCCTGGGTGTTGCTGTCCCTGGGTGTTGCTGTCCCTGGGTGTTGCTGTCCCTGGGTGTTGCTGTCCCTGGGTGTTGCTGTCCCTGGGTGTTGCTGTCCCTGGGTGTTGCTGTCCCTGGGTGTTGCTGTCCCTGGGTGTTGCTGTCCCTGGGTGTTGCTCCAGCTGTCCTGGGCGTCCTGCTGCTCCCGGTCCCAAGTCCACACCAGCAGATCACTGTTCTCCATCAAAGACAAAACAGAGTTGGACTTCCTGGTGGTGGTATTGAACATGGTGTGGCGGCAGTAGTATGTACCTCTCACCATGGCAGTGAATGAGCCTGTGGCAGGGCGTTAGCTTCAGTTATCGTTCAAAGGTGGAACTGTAAAGGATAGATAACATTGCTTACAGGAGGAACAGAGTGATGGCAGTCTGGCAGCTTCACCTGGCCTGTGTGCAGCGTGCTTGTGTCAGCACATCCAGAGGACTGAGGGGGTCCACTGGGCTGGGGAGCTTTTCATATCCAGAGGACTGAGGGGTCCACTGGGCTGGGGAGCTTTTCATATCCAGAGGACTGAGGGGTCCACTGGGCTGGGGAGCTTTTCATATCCAGAGGACTGAGGGGGTCCACTGGGCTGGGGAGCTTTTCATATCCAGAGGACTGAGGGGTCCACTGGGCTGGGGAGCTTTTCATATCCAGAGGACTGAGGGGGTCCACTGGGCTGGGGAGCTTTTCATATCCAGAGGACTGAGGGGTCCACTGGGCTGGGGAGCTTTTCACATCCAGAGGACTGAGGGGTCCACTGGGCTGGGGAGCTTTTCACATCCAGAGGACTGAGGGGTCCACTGGGCTGGGGAGCTTTTCACATCCAGAGGACTGAGGGGTCCACTGGGCTGGGGAGCTTTTCATATCCAGAGGACTGAGGGGTCCACTGGGCTGGGGAGCTTTTCATATCCAGAGGACTGAGGGGGTCCACTGGGCTGGGGAGCTTTTCATATCCAGAGGACTGAGGGGGGTCCACTGGGCTGGGGAGCTTTTCATATCCAGAGGACTGAGGGGTCCACTGGGCTGGGGAGCTTTTCATATCCAGAGGACTGAGGGGGTCCACTGGGCTGGGGAGCTTTTCATAGGAGCATCAATCTGCTGGGTCAGGATTAACACCTTTCAAAACACTCACTCAAGTGAAATCAGGTGTTTCAAGAATTCCAATGGCCCTGTACCAGTGGCAGATTATTTATAATAATAATAATAAATAAAAATACAAAATAAATGCATCCATATGAAAAACTATGCTAAGAGGGTAAAGAAGGATCATTCTCTAGCATCCTGTTCTCAATATGTCCTGAGGTCAGTGGATCTGTATAGAAGAGATCCAGTATGTCCTGGCGTCAGTGGATCTGTATAGAAGAGATCCAGTATGTCCTGAGGTCAGTGGATCTGTATAGAAGAGATCCAGTATGTCCTGAGGTCAGTGGATCTGTATAGAAGAGATCCAGTATGTCCTGAGCGTCAGTGGATCTGTATAGAAGAGATCCAGTATGTCCTGGCGTCAGTGGATCTGTATAGAAGAGATCCAGTATGTCCTGAGGTCAGTGGATCTGTATAGAAGAGATCCAGTATGTCCTGAGGTCAGTGGATCTGTATAGAAGAGATCCAGTATGTCCTGAGCGTCAGTGGATCTGTATAGAAGAGATCCAGTATGTCCTGGCGTCAGTGGATCTGTATAGAAGAAATCCAGTATGTCCTGAGGTCAGTGGATCTGTATAGAAGAAATCCAGTATGTCCTGAGGTCAGTGGATCTGTATAGAAGAGATCCAGTATGTCCTGAGGTCAGTGGATCTGTATAGAAGAGATCCAGTATGTCCTGAGGTCAGTGGATCTGTATAGAAGAGATCCAGTATGTCCTGAGCGTCAGTGGATCTGTATAGAAGAGATCCAGTATGTCCTGAGGTCAGTGGATCTGTATAGAATAGATCCAGTATGTCCTGAGCGTCAGTGGATCTGTATAGAAGAGATCCAGTAGGATTAACACAAACACTTGAATCTGATTGGGTGTCAGTGTTTGTTAGCAATAAATGGATGACATCAGCAGAGTGTGTTTTAATGCAGCCTTGGGTGTGTTTCTCAGACTCTGGACAAGGTGGTGATGGAGATGAGCACCTGCGACGAGCCCCGCCCCCCCAACGGCCCGTCCCCCATAGCGACGGCCTCGGGGCAAAGGTGGGTGGTGCCTGTCCCAGCCTGAAGCTCTGCGCTGGTTCAGAGCTTATCTGGGACAGCAAACAGTCGCTTGTTTGTCAGTGGCTCTGATTCGTTAATGACTCTGGGACTTCTAATCTCACCTTATCTCCTTCTACTTTGCCTCCTGTCTTTACCACTGCCCCCCCGCCTACTCACCCACTCTCCCCCTCCCAAACCCCTGCCTACTCACCCACTCTCCCTCTCCCAAACCCTCCCACTTTCTCTCTCTTTACCCCTCCCAAACCCCCCCCACTCTCTCTCACTTTCCCGCTCCTAAACCCCCACACTCTCTCTCACTCACTCTCACTCTCTCCCCTCCCAAATTCCCACTCTGTCTCCCTCTCTCTATCTCTCCCCCCCTCCCAAATCCCCACTTTCTCTCCCTCTCTCTCTCTAACTCCCCTTCCCAACCCCCACACACTCTCTCCCTCTGTCTCCCCTCCCTCCCAAACCTCAACCCTCCCACTCCTAACCCCCCCCCCCCTCCCTCTCCCACCCCAGTGAGTATGGCTTTGCAGAGAAGGTGGTGGAGGGCATGTCCCTGTCCATCAACTCCATCGTGATCCGGATCAGCGCCAAGGCCTTCAACGCTTCCTTCGAGCTGTCCCAGCTGCAGGTCTACAGCGTGAACACCAGCTGGAGCATCAGCGACCTGAGGTTCACCCGCATCCAGGACCCCCAGAGAGGAGAGGTGCACACACACACACACACACACATATCCAGGACCCCCAGAGAGGAGAGGTGCACACACACACACACACACATCCAGGACCCCCAGAGAGGAGAGGTGCACACACACACACACACACATATCCAGGACCCCCAGAGAGGAGAGGTGCACACACACACACACACACACATCCAGGACCCCCAGAGAGGAGAGGTGCACACACACACACATCCAGGACCCCCAGAGAGGAGAGGTGCACACACACACACACACACACACATCCAGGACCCCCAGAGAGGAGAGGTGCACACACACACACACATCCAGGACCCCCAGAGAGGAGAGGTGCACACACACACACACACACACATCCAGGACCCCCAGAGAGGAGAGGTGCACACACACACACACACATCAGGACCCCCAGAGAGGAGAGGTGCACACACACACACACACATCAGGACCCCCAGAGAGGAGAGGTGCACACACACACACACACACACACATCTAGGACCCCCAGAGAGGAGAGGTGCACACACACACACACACACATCCAGGACCCCCAGAGAGGAGAGGTGCACACACACACACACACACACACATCCAGGACCCCCAGAGAGGCTGAACCTGTTCCTGTGTTCCACCAGATCCTGACCTTCAAGGAGATCAGCTGGCAGATGATCCGCATCGAGGCGGACGCCATCCAGAGCGGAGAGCACGAGGTGCTGAGCGCCCCCATCCGTCTGATCACCAACCAGTCCAAGATCAGGGTGACCCTGAAGAGACGGGTGGGGCTCACGCACACGCCAAGCACACGCCAAGCACACGAACACGCATCCATTTTACATTACATGTAGTCATTTATCAGACGCTCTTATCCAGAGAGATTTGCAGAAAGTACAGGGACATTCCCCCCTGAGGCAGGTAGGGTGAAGTGTCTTGCCCAAGGACACAACGTCATGTTGGCATAGCTGGGAATCGAACTCGCAACCTTCCAATCACGAGCCCAACACCTTAACCGTTGAGCCACCTGACTCCCCACATACACACCCACCATGGAACGATGACTTACATAAACAACGGTCCGTATTGCCCACACACACACCAGCAACCTTGAGTGTGTGCCAGCTGTGTTTGTGTGTGTTTGTGTGTGTTTGTGTGTGTGCCAGCTGTGTGTGCCAGCTGTGTGTGTTTGTGTGTGTTTGTGTGTGTTTGTGTGTGTGCCAGCTGTGTGTGTTTGTGTGTGTTTGTGTGTGTGCCAGCTGTGTGTGCACAGGTCAGCATGCATGTGGGTGTGAAAACGTACGAAGGGGATATTAATCTCGGTCTGGCCTTTCAACACAGACACACCCTTCTCCTCAAAGGAATCACACATGAACTGAAGCTAACACAGTTAGTCCAACAGGGAGTCATGTCGTTAGTAATCAGAAGGTACCCGGTTTGAACCCCAGCAACATGATGCTGTGTCCTTGGGCAAGGCACTTCACCCTACTGTCCTCAGGGGGGAATGTCCCTGTACTTGCTCTAAGTCACTCTGGATAAGAGCGTCTGATAAATGTGAATGTTTCCTGCACTATGCCGTCCTTCCTTGAAACACTTTCATTCACATGCAAATGACTTCCTCGACCACCTGTGTGTTTGTGTGTAAGGTCCATGATGTGCAACATTGTGTGTGCGGGCGTGTGCATTACCAGAAAGGTGACTTAACAAGGTGTGTGTGTGTGTACCTGCCTGTGTGTGTGTGCTCCTGCCTGTGTGTGTGTGTGTGTGTGTGCTCCTGCTCCTCCCTGTGTGTGTGTGCTCCTGCTCCTGCCTGTGTGTGTGTGCTCCTGCTCCTCCCTGTGTGTGTGTGTGGGCTCCTGCTCCTCCCTGTGTGTGTGTGTGTGTGTGTGCTCCTGCTCCTCCCTGTGTGTGTGTGTGTGTGTGTGTGCTCCTGCTCCTCCCTGTGTGTGTGTGTGTGCTCCTGCTCCTCCCTGTGTGTGTGTGTGTGCTCCTGCTCCTCCCTGTGTGTGTGTGCTCCTGCTCCTCCCTGTGTGTGTGTGTGTGCTCCTGCTCCTCCCTGTGTGCTCCTCCTCAGATGAAGGACTGTAACGTTGTGGCCTCTAAGCTGGTCCTGATCCTGGATGACCTGCTGTGGGTCCTGACAGACTCCCAGCTCAAGGCCATGGTGCAGTACGCCAAGTCTCTGAGCGAGGCCATGGAGAGATCAGCCCAGCAGAGGAAGAGCATGGCCACCGAGGACCAGGTACACACACACACACACACACTCACAGGCAGGTACACACACACACTCACAGGCAGGCACACACACACACACACACTCACAGGCAGGTACACACACACACACACACAGGCAGGTACGCACACACACACACACACACACAGGCAGGTACACACACACACACACACACACACACACACAGGCAGGTACACACACACACACACACACACACTCACAGGCAGGTACACACACACACACACACTCACAGGCAGGTACACACACACACACACACACAGGCAGGTACACACACACACACACACACACAGGCAGGTACACACACACACACACTCACAGGCAGGTACACACACACACACACACACACAGGCAGGTACACACACACACACACTCACAGGCAGGTACACACACACACACACACACACACAGGCAGGTACACACACACACACACACACACTCACAGGCAGGTACACACACACACACACACACAGGCAGGTACACACACACACACACACATACACACACAGGCAGGTACACACACACACACACTCACAGGCAGGTACACACACACACACACACTCACAGGCAGGTACACCCACACACACACTCACAGGCAGGTACACCCACACACACACACACACAGGCAGGGACACAGTAAACAGAGAGTCAGTCAGGCTGAGAGCCTCTCTCTGTCCCTCCCTCCCTTTCTCTCTCTCTCTCTCTCTCTCTCTCTTTCTCTCCATCTTTCTCTCTCTTCCCTCCATCTCTCTCTTCCCCTCTCTTTCTTCCCCTCTCTGTTTGTCTTTCCCCTCTCCCTGTCTCTCTCTTCCTCCCTGGCTCTCTCTTTCTCTCTCTCTCTCTCTTCCTCCCTGGCTCTCTCTTTCTCTCTCTCTCTCTCTTTCTCTCTCTCTCTCTCTCTCTCTCTCTCTCTCTCTCTCTTTCTCTCCCACTCTCAAATTCTCTATTTAATTCCCCTCCCCCCCTTACTCAGGACCCCCTCTGTGATTGGTCAGTTGGTTCCTGATCCCTCCCCTTGACAGGGGTCCCAGTGCCACCTATTGGTCAGAGCAGCAGCTGCTCCCAGTCTCCCAGCAGGACAGTGACTTCAGACCTGTCCTCATGATTGGGACCTTTCAGAATATAACATGTGTTACTGTTAGCTGTTTGTGTAGAACACGTGTGTCTTGTCATTGGTTATTTTAGATCTAACAGGGTTCATTTGCATGAAGTCCATAGGTGACACAGTGAAGGAGTCTGATTGGTCCGCAGTTATGTTCTCTGGTTAATTAGGATGATTGAACATCCCTGTCATGTTTATGGTGTTCACGTGTGTGTGTGTGTGTTCACGTGTGTTCCTGTGTGGTCCTCGTTCCTCCAGGACTCGTCAGCACCCCCCTCAGCCCAGCAGGTGTTCAGTCAGCAGGCAGCAGCAGCAGCAGACCAGGGGGCCAGCATGGCCCGGCTGTTCAGCAGCTTCGACGTGTGTGAGACCTCCCACCACCTGCAGATCACACACCTGGACCTGCATATCTGTGACGACATCCACGCCAAGGATAAAGGTGCTCTCTCTCTGCTGCACACACACACACACACACACCTGTGAAGACTGAACACCATAGTCACATGGTCACATGTGCAGCTTGTTCTGATTTGTATTGTTGTTTCCTGTTTGTGTGTTGTTGTTGTTTCCTGTTTGTGTTGACTGTCACAGTGATCAACAAGAGGATCACAGGAGGAGCCATGCAGCTGTCCTTCAGTCTCATCACCCTGGACTACTACCCCTCCCACAGAGCAGGTACACAACTACACAACTACTACACACCCTCCCACAGAGCAGGTACACAACTACACAACTACTACACAACTACTACACACCCTCCCACAGAGCAGGTACACAACTACACAACTACTACACAACTACTACACACCCTCCCACAGAGCAGGTACACAACTACACAACTACTACACAACTACTACACACCCTCCCACAGAGCAGGTACACAACTACACAACTACTACACAACTACTACACACCCTCCCACAGAGCAGGTACACAACTACACAACTACTACACACCCTCCCACAGAGCAGGTACACAACTACACAACTACTACACAACTACTACACACCCTCCCACAGAGCAGGTACACAACTACACAACTACTACACAACTACTACTACCCCCTCCCACAGAGCAGGTACACAACTACTACAAAAGTACTACACAACTACTACACAACTACTACTACCCCCTCCCACAGAGCAGGTACACAACTACTACAAAAGTACTACACAACTACTACACCACTACTACACAACTACTACTACCCCCTCCCACAGAGCAGGTACACAACTACTACAAAAGTACTACACAACTACTACACCACTACTACACAACTACTACTACCCCCTCCCACAGAGCAGGTACACAACTACTACAAAAGTACTACACAACTACTACACAACTACTACACAACTACTACTACCCCTCCCATAGAGCAGGTACAGAGGTTTGCCCGTGGACATTTGAAAGGTAAAGATGAGTTTTGGGAGTCTGATCTGGTCTGATGAGACTAAACTGGAACAGTTTGGGCACGTGGATGTTGCTTATGTTTGGTGAAGGAAGGGTGAGGCCTTCAACCCGAAGAACACACAGTTAAACATGGTGGTGGCAGCATCATGCTGTGGGGCTGTTTGCAGCTTCAGGCACAGGGAGCCTTCATGGCATCATGAAAAAAGAAAATGATGTTGACATTTTGAGGGATAATATGCAGAAATCTGCTCGTAGTCTAGCTTTAGGTCGTCACTGGGTCTTCCAACAAGACAATGACCCAAAGCTTACATCGAAATTGGTCCAACAGTTCCTGAAGGATGCCAAAACAAAGGTCCTGGAGTGGCCCGAGCCCAGACCTCAGTCCTGTTTAGAATCTGTGGCGAGTGCTCAAAGTGAATGTCCATGTTTGGAAACCACGTAATTTGGACCAGCTGTAGCAATTTGCAATGGAAGAATGGGCTAAAATCCCCCAGGAAACCTGTGCCAACCTAGTAAAGAACTATTCTAAGAGGTTGTTGTCAGTTTTGGTTCAGAAAGGGTTCACCAGGGTAACGAAATACAGTTAGCATTATTCCGTTAATGACCGGAAGCTAATAATTTTGGACGTTTCATTTTTGCCCTTTCTTGTTTCAACTCACTATTTCAATTAAATATCCTAATCAAACTTAGTGGAGATTTTGTCTTGTTTTTTTGGAAACAAATAAACTATGAAACACATGTTGTTAATGGTCCTTTCCATGGAGAAATCAAGAGTTTTGTCTAATTAATTTCATAAGGGAGCTAATAAGTTTGGCCTCAACTGTATAGGTTGAACAGGAGGGGTGCAAGAATGGAACCTTGAGGGACTCCGCATGTCATGGACGTCCACTTAGACTTATGGTCACTGATACTCACATAATAACCTTTCCCTTCTAAGTATGACAAGCTGATGGGTCTTGTATCTTTGTTGTTGTTCTCTGCCCCCCCCCCCCCCCTGCCCCCCCCCCCCATCCCCCCCTGCCCCCCCCTGCCCCCTCCTGGCCCTCCCTGTCCCCTCTGCCCCCTCCTGCCCCCTCCTGCCCCCCCCTGGCCCTCCCTGTCCCCTCTGCCCCCCCCTGCCCCCTCCTGCCCCCCCCTGCCCCCTCCTGTCCCCAGGTGACAGCTGTGTCCACTGGATGCACTACAGTGAGGCCACCAAGGCCAGGGAGGGCTGGGCCCGCAGTCTGCTGGAGGAGTTCAGGTCTAATGTGGAGATGCTGAAGACTGCAATGAGAGACCAGCAGGGGTCTACACACACCTCCCCCCAGCATGGTAACACACACACCTCCCCCCAGCATGGTAACACACACACACACACCTCCCCCCAGCATGGTAACAAACACACACACCTCCCCCCAGCATGGTAACACACACACACCTCCCCCCAGCATGGTAACACACACACACACACACACACACCTCCCCCCAGCATGGTAACACACACACACCTCCCCCCAGCATGGTAACACACACACACACACACCTCCCCCCAGCATGGTAACACACACACACACACCTCCCCCCAGCATGGTAACACACACACACACACACCTCCCCCCAGCATGGTAACACACACACACACACCTCCCCCCAGCATGGTAACACACACACACCTCCCCCCAGCATGGTAACACACACACACACACACCTCCCCCCAGCATGGTAACACACACACACACACCTCCCCCCAGCATGGTAACACACACACACCTCCCCCCAGCATGGTAACACACACACACACACCTCCCCCCAGCATGGTAACACACACACACACACACAGCACGGTAACACGCACACACACACACAGCATGGTAACACACACACACACACAGCTCCTCCAGCAGGGTAACACACACACACAGCACAGTAACACACACACACACACACAGCATGGAAACACACACACACACACAGCTCCTCCAGCAGGGTAACACAAACACACACAGCATGGTAACACACACACACACAGCATGGTAACACACACACAGCACGGTAACACGCACACACACAGCATGGTAACACACACACACACAGCACGGTAACACACACACACACAACATGGTAACACACACACACACAGCACGGTAACACACACACAAACACCAATGGGCATCTAGCTTCAACAGTAGGACCACAGCTGGGTCAAAGACCACTTCCAATGTTACGCTGGTGACATGGTAACCCTGGGTTGTGTTGTCCCCCCCCCCCCCTCCCCCCCAGCGGCGTCCACTATGGGCGGTGTGTATGGTCCTCCAGGAGAGGAGGAGGAGGAGGGAGGAGTTGAAGGAGGAGAAGAAGTAGTGTTTAGGGGGCTGGCTGTGGCCGTGCCAGGGTGGGGCGTACAGAGGCAGGGCAGGGGACAGTGCTGCTGGTGCCTGGAGCCAGGTACCCACCTGCTGTGTGTGTGTGTGTGTGTGTGTGTGCGCACGCCGTGCGGTGGTGTACACACTGTGTTGGGTTGGTGCTGGTGACGTTTGGTGTGACTTCTGTTTCCGCTCATCTTTCTCCTCGTTTTATTTTCTTACTGTCCCCCTTTCCATCCCTCTCTGTATTTCTCTCTCTGTCCCCCTCTCTGTCCCCCTCTCTGTCCCCCTCTCTGTATTTCTCTCTCTGTCCCCCTCTCTGTCCTCCTCTCTGTCCCCCTCTCTGTCCCCCTCTCCGTCCCCCTCTCTGGCCCCCTCTCTGTCCCCCTCTCTGGCCCCCTCTCTGTCCCCCTCTCTGTCCCCCTCTCTGTCCCCCTCTCCGTCCCCCTCTCTGTCCCCCTCTCCGTCCCCCTCTCTGTCCCCCTCTCCGTCCCCCTCTCTGTCCCCCTCTCTGTCCCCCTCTCTGTCCCCCTCTCTGGCCCCCTCTCTGTCCCTCTCTCTGTCCCCCTCTCTGTCTCCCTCTCTGTCCCCCTCTCCGTCCCCCTCTCTGTCCCCCTCTCTGGCCTCCTCTCTGGCCTCCCTTCTGTCCCCCTCTCTGTCCCCCTCTCTGTCCCCCTCTCTGTCCCCCTCTCTGTCCCCCTCTCTGTCCCCCTCTCTGTCCCTCTCTCTGTCCCCCTCTCTGTCCCTCTCTCTGTCCCCCTCTCTGTCCCCCTCTCTGTCCCCCTCTCTGTCCCCCTCTCTGTCCCCCTCTCTGTCCCTCTCTCTGTCCCCCTCTCTGTCCCCCTCTCTGTCCCCCTCTCTGTCCCTCTCTCTGTCCCCCTCTCTGTCCCTCTCTCTGTCCCCCTCTCTGTCCCCCTCTCTGTCCCCCTCTCTGTCCCCCTCTCTGTCCCCCTCTCTGTCCCCCTCTCTGTCCCCCTCTCTGTCCCCCTCTCTGTCCCCCTCTCTGTCCCCCTCTCTGGCCTCCTCTCCTTCCCACTCTCTCTACATCTTCCCCCTCCACCTTACATCTGCCCCCCCCCCCCCCATCCCCAGGTAAGATCAGCACCAGCACCAGCTCCACCTTCACCCCTCCTCAGCCTCCCAGGACTCAGCTCATGTCCAGCTCCATAGTGGTCCGGATAGCCGACTTCAGCATCTACCAGGTCACACTCTAACACACACACACACACACCAATACGCACAGGAGACATTCAACAAACGGTTGAAATAGTGCTAAATAAGTCCTGTGTGTGTGTGTGTGTCTGTGTGTGTGTCTTTGTGTGTGTGTGTGTGTGTGTGTGTCTGTGTGTGTGTCTGTGTGTGTGTCTGTGTGTGTGTCTGTGTGTGTGTGTGTGTGTCTGTGTGTGTGTCTGTGTGTGTGTCTGTGTGTGTGTGTGTGTGTGTGTGTCTGTGTGTGTGTGTGTGTGTGTGTGTGTCTGTGTGTGTGTCTTTGTGTCTGTGTGTGTGTCTGTGTGTGTGTCTGTGTGTGTGTGTGTGTGTGTGTGTCTGTGTGTGTGTGTGTGTGTGTGTGTCTGTGTGTGTGTGTCTGTGTGTGTGTCTGTGTGTGTGTGTGTGTGTGTGTGTCTGTGTGTGTGTGTGTGTGTGTGTGTGTGTGTGTGTGTGTGTGTGTGTAGGTGTCCACAGCAGACCAGAGGAGGTCCAGTCCCAGAACCATGGTGTCCTGTAATAAGAAGGCTCTCTACCTGCCACCTGAGATGCCAGCCATCCATGTGGAGTTCACTGAGTATTACTTCCCTGACGGAAAAGATTACCCCAGTAAGACCCCCAGTAAGACCCCAATTAAGACCCCCAATTAAGACCCCCATTAAGACCCCCAATTAAGACCCCCATTAAGACCCCCAATTAAGACCCCCAATTAAGACCCCCCATTAATACCCCCAATTAAGACCCCCAATTAAGACCCCCATTAAGACCCCCATTAAGACCCCCATTAAGACCCCCATTAAGACCCCCATTAAGACCCCCAATTAAGACCCCCAATTAAGACCCCCATTAAGACCCCCAATTAAGACCCCCATTAAGACCCCCATTAAGACCCCCATTAAGACCCCCAGTAAGACCCCCTAGTCTGCCCTGCCTTCCTCAGTTCACACCCTACCCTTACACACCCTACCTTACTGTTACACACCCTACCCTAGCCTTACACACCCTACCTTACCCTTACACACCCTACCTTACTGTTACACACCCTACCTTACTGTTACACACCCTACCTTACCTTTACACACCCTACCTTACCCTTACACACCCTACCTTACCCTTACACACCCTACCTTACCCTTACACACCCTACCTTACCCTTACACACCCTACCCTATCCTTACACACCCTACCTTACCCTTACACACCCTACCTTACCCTTACACACCCTTCCTTACCCGTACACACCCTACCTTACCTTTACACACCCTACCTTACCCTTACACACACTACCTTACCCTTACACACCCAACCTTACCCTTACACATCCTACCCTTACACACTTTACCTTACCCTTACACACTTTACCTTACCCTTACACACCCTACCTTACCCTTACACACCCTACCGTACCCTTACACACCCTACCGTACCCTTACACACCCTACCTTACCTTTACACACCCAACCTTACCCTTACACACTTTACCTTACCCTTACACACCCTACCTTACCCTTACACACCCTACCTTACCCTTACACACCCTACCTTACCCTTACACACCCTACCCTACCCTTACACACCCTACCCTACCCTTACACACCCTACCTTACCCTTACACACCCTACCTTACCCTTACACACCCTACCTTACCCTTACACACCCTACCTTACCCTTACACACCCTACCCTACCCTTACACACCCTACCTTACCCTTACACACCCTACCTTACCCTTACACACCCTACCTTACCCTTACACACCCTACCTTACCCTTACACACCCTACCTTACCCTTACACACCCTACCTTACCCTTACACACCCTACCCTAGCCTTCTCTTCCAGACTGTGTATCATCCCCACCCACAGTCCATACACAGGATGTTTGTAACTCTCACTCCCCCCCCCCCCCTTTCAGTCCATTTACCATGTGTTCCCACTCAGGATGTCATGTGACTCTGTATTCCCAGTCCCCTGCCCCAACCTGTACGTCCAGCTGAACGCCCTGCAGCTGGTGCTGGACCCCCGCAGCCTGGTGTGGCTCCACCTGTTTGGGCTGGACCTGCGGCAGAGCCTGGAGCAGTTTGTGCAGCTCTACAAGCTGGACGACTCGCAGAAGAGCGAGGAGCACGTGGACATCCGAGTGGACGGCCTCATGCTCAAGGTAGGGCCAGCAGGGGCCAGCAGGGAGGACCAGGGACCAGCAGGGACCAGCAGGGGCCAGCAGGGGCCAGCAGGGGGAAGCCGGGGCCAGCAGGGGCCAGCAGGGGTGAGCAGGGGTCAGCAGGGGTCAGCAGGGACCAGCAGGGACCAGCAGGGGTGAGCAGGGGCCAGCAGGGACCAGCAGGGGCCAGCAGGGGCCAGCAGGGGCCAGCAGGGGTGAGCAGGGGCCAGCAGGGACCAGCAGGGGCCAGCAGGGGTGAGCAGGGGCCAGCAGGGGGCAGCAGGGACCAGCAGGGGCCAGCAGGGGTGAGCAGGGGTCAGCAGGGGCCAGCAGGGGCCAGCAGGGGTGAGCAGGGGGCAGCAGGGGTGAGCAGGGGGCAGCAGGGGGCAGCAGGGACCAGCAGGGGCCAGCAGGGGCCAGCAGGGGCCAGCAGGGACCAGCAGGGGCCAGCAGGGACCAGCAGGGGCCAGCAGGGACCAGCAGGGGTGAGCAGGGGCCAGCAGGGGCCAGCAGGGGCCAGCAGGGGCCAGCAGGGGCCAGCAGGGACCAGCAGGGGTGAGCAGGGGCCAGCAGGGACCAGCAGGGGCCAGCAGGGGCCAGCAGGGGCCAGCAGGGGCCAGCAGGGGCCAGCAGGGACCAGCAGGGGTGAGCAGGGGCCAGCAGGGGCCAGCAGGGGCCAGCAGGGGCCAGCAGGGGCCAGCAGGGGCCAGCAGGGACCAGCAGGGGTGAGCAGGGGCCAGCAGGGGTGAGCAGGGGCCAGCAGGGGCCAGCAGGGGCCAGCAGGGGCCAGCAGGGGCCAGCAGGGACCAGCAGGGGCCAGCAGGGGCCAGCAGGGGCCAGCAGGGGGCAGCAGGGACCAGCAGGGGCCAGCAGGGGCCAGCAGGGGCCAGCAGGGACCCTACTTGCCTCAGGGAGAATGTCCCTGTATTTGATAAATGATTAAATGTACGTGTAAATGTAAAAAAATAAATACAAAAACTTCAGTGGCCTTTGCCTTCCCTTAAGGTAGTCCTGACGTCTTTCTCTCTTCTCAACCTCCCACCTCCCCCTCCTCCACCCCCCAGCTTGTGGTCCCCGCCGATCGTGACCCCTCCGCCCCGCCCGACCTCCCCCGCTCCTTGTCCATCCAGACGTCAGAGATGGTGGCTAGCAACACCCGCCACCCTGCCAGCTGCTCCCGCTCCCAGCTGGAGGCCCTCCTGCAAGCCTTTGGAGAGGAGCCTTTCTTCTCCTCCTCTTCCTTCCCCCGCTCCTCCTCCTCCTCCTCCTCCTCCTCCTCCTCCTTGCCCCTGCCCCTCCTCCACCCCGTGTTCCAGCGCCATGCCCACGAGCAGGACACCGTGCTCCACGACGTGTTCCGGGGCCTCGTGGCCCCCAGCCTGGCCCCCGACGCCCTCAAGACCCCCGCCGCTGCCGACCTGTGGGCCCTGCACTTCTCCCAGTTCTGGGTGGACTATGAGGGCTCGCGGGGAGGAGCCAAGGGCCGGCCACAGCCTTTCGTCGACGCCTTCCCGCTCGCCCTGTGGGCGTGTCAGCCGGCTAAACACGCCCAGCACCGCGAGAGGCTGAAAGGGGGAATGCCGAGGAGCGAGTCTGGGGAGCAGGGGCGTCTGGAGAGGAAGAGGAGGCTGAGGGAGTTCTACAGGACGGAGGGACTGGCCTCGCCCGCGGCCCCCAGCAACGGTCTGCACAAGCCCCTCTCCCTGGACAGCCTCTCATCAGCCTCGGCGGGCGTGGACGCCGACGTACATGTGCTCGTGCATGTGCAGAAGCATCTGAGCGCTCAGGTGAGCTGCAGGGAACACACACAGCCTGCAGGGCAGCCTGCAGGGCAGCATGCAGGGCAGCATGCAGGGCAGCATGCAGGGCAGCATGCAGGGCAGGGCAGCGTGCAGGGCAGCATGCAGGGCAGGGCAGCATGCAGAGCAGGGCAGCATGCAGGGCAGCAAGCAGGGCAGGGTGCAGGGCAGGGCAGGACAGCGTGCAGGGCAGCATGCAGAGCAGGGCAGCATGCAGGGCAGCGTGCAGGGCAGGGCAGCGTGCAGGGCAGCATGCAGGGCAGCATGCAGGGGTTGAAATGGGATCATTTTGGTTGCATACTCCCCTGAGTTCATTTGATGTGCACCCAGGTGAGCCACCGTCAGTACGTGTTCCTGATGCGTCTGCAGCGCAGCCTCAAGGCTCTCCAGCACACCTTGCAGCAGGACCAGGAGGAGATGAGCTCCTGCCGCCCCCACGCCCCCCAGCCCCCCACCCCCTCCTCCGGCCCCCACCCCTTCTCCGTCAGCCTGGCCGTCTTGCTCAAGAGCGCCGAGGTGGCCCTCCTCCTCAACCCGGCCCCCCAGCCTGGGGCCCCAGCGTCCCCCCTGGACTCAGAGGTGTCCCCCTCGGAGAGCAGGGGGACCCTGGAGGCCGGGGGCGAGGCGGTGGAGGCCGGGGCCAAGGCGGAGGCTGGGGCTAGGGCCTGCACGGTGGACCAGCTCCTCTGCGAGGGAGGCGAGGCAGAGGGGAGCCCCGCCCCGCTCCTCCCCACCTCATGCTCCTCTCGTCTGATCGACCCTGCCGGCCGCAAAGCCTCTCTGGATGAGAGGGGGGGGGTGGTGGGGAGGTCCGGGTCAGAGGACACAGCTGAGAGCTCCGTGGAGGGCCGGACAGTGGGAGGGGAGCAGGGGGTGGACTGGAAGGCCCAGCAGGGTGAGGCTTCAGGGGGGAGGACTGGTGTGGGAGACCCCCTCTCTGACTGGAGCGACGGCAAGGAGAAACATTCTGCAGCCAAGTTGCCTCAGTCCATGTCAAGGTACACACAACACACATACACACACACACACTAGATACACACACTGTATACACACGTGTGTGTGTGTGCTTGTCTGCATATCAACGTCTGTACTTGCATATGTTTTAAGCTTTTCTATGCTATGCTGTTACTTAAGCAAGATCTTTTTGGTGTGACCTTTAGTGTGTGTGTGTCCAACGCAACTTGTGTGTGTCAACTCTCTCCTCCCCCTTTCATCCCCATTGCTGTTCAGAGCTCCTTGACCCACGCTGTGTGTCTTTGGTGTGTGTGTGTGTGTGTGTGTTTGCTGTGTGTGTGTTCTCTCTCCACTAAGGAAAGGCAGCTTGTCAGCGTTCTCTGATAAACTCAGCTTGTCTCACTCCAGCAGGTCCTCTTCTCTCTATTCCATATCCAACATGTAAGCGTGCGCCTGGGATCAGCCTCCCTCCAGCTGGGGGTCTGGAGCTGTGTAGCCTCCCTCCAGCTGGGGGTCTGGGGCTGTGTAGCCTCCCTCCAGCTGGGGGTCTGGGGCTGTGTAGCCTCCCTCCAGCTGGGGGTCTGGGGCTGTGTAGCCTCCCTCCAGCTGGGGGTCTGGGGCTGTGTAGCCTCCCTCCAGCTGGGGGTCTGGGGCTGTGTAGCCTCCCTCCAGCTGGGGGTCTGGGGCTGTGTAGCCTCCCTCCAGCTGGGGGTCTGGGGCTGTGTAGCCTCCCTCCAGCTGGGGGTCTGGAGCTGTGTAGCCTCCCTCCAGCTGGGGGTCTGGAGCTGTGTAGCCTCCCTCCAGCTGGGGGTCTGGAGCTGTGTAGCCTCCCTCCAGCTGGGGGTCTGGAGCTGTGTAGCCTCCCTCCAGCTGGGGGTCTGGAGCTGTGTAGCCTCCCTCCAGCTGGGGGTCTGGGGCTGTGTAGCCTCCCTCCAGCTTGGGGAGGACAAAAAGAAGCTATTTTGGACAGCTCTTATGTTTACTGTGTATCCCTTCAGCAGACACTTTTATCCAAAGCGACTTCCAAGAGAAGCTTTACAAAAGAGCATCAGTCACTGATCATAACAACATGATAGACCCCAAACATTGCAGGTAGTCAGATTATGAAACATACATCGTGAGAAACCAAACAAGTGCCAAAGGGAAGAACCACAAGAGTATTCAGTTAAACATGTTACCATTAAACAACATGAACCTCAAACATGCAGTAGTGAACCTGTAGGAAGGGACATCAGGACATTAAGAAGCTTCAGACACATTGAGGCAATAAAAAATGGGGAATAAAAATAATAATTCAAATTAAAAGGGTTTACATTACGTTCTTCTGTTGATACGAACGGATTGATTCCAAAATGGCTTCTTTTTTTAGGTGTCTTTCTGTGTGTGTGTGTGTGTGTGTGTTCCAGTGTTGTGTTTGTGCCAAAGCATGCGTGTGTTCATGTATGTGCATAAGTGCATGACCTGAGCTCTCAGTGGCTGTGTGTGTGTGTGTGTGTGTGATATGGTGTTTGTGTCCTTGTGTGTGTGTCCTTGTGTGTGATTGTGTGTGTGTCCTCGTGTGTGTGTGTGTTTGCTTGTGTGTGTGTGTGTGTGATTGTGTGTTCTTGTGTGTCCTTGTGTGTCTTTGTGTGTGTGTGTGTGTGTGTGTTTCAAACGGGAAGTAGATCTGTTCACCTTGTCTGTCCATCAGGTGGTTTAGAAGGAGCACACACACACACACACACATGCACACAGACACACACACACACGCACACACACACACACGCACACAGACGTATCTTCACACACACACACACACATGCACACAGACACACACACACACGCACACACACATGCACACAGACGTATCTTCACACACACACACACACACACAACCAACCAACCAACCACACCTCAGTTCACAGCCACTTTCTTATACTCTCCCACACACCCCCTCTAAGCGTGTGTGTGTGTGTGTGTGCGTGCGTGTGTGTGTGTGTGTGTTGCAGTGGTCGTCTGATGAAGGAGCGCTCCCAGTCCAGTCTGTGTGTCTCCTATAAGAACATGAAGAGTCCATCTCTCCAGTCCCTGGACAGCATCTCTATAGAGGACAGCTGCATGATGGAGGACTGTGACACCTACAGCCTGCTGGAGCCAGGTGCTGCACACACACACACACACACACTGCTACAGCCTGCTGGAGCCAGGTGCTGCACACACACACACACACACACTGCTACAGCCTGCTGGAGCCAGGTGCTGCACACACACACACACACACACACTGCTACAGCCTGCTGGAGCCAGGTGCTGCACACACACACACACACACACACTGCTACAGCCTGCTGGAGCCAGGTGCTGCACACACACACACACACACACACACTGCTACAGCCTGCTGGAGCCAGGTGCTGCACACACACACACACACACACACACTGCTACAGCCTGCTGGAGCCAGGTGCTGCACACACACACACACACACTGCTACAGCCTGCTGGAGCCAGGTGCTGCACACACACACACACACACACACTGCTACAGCCTGCTGGAGCCAGGTGCTGCACACACACACACACACACACTGCTACAGCCTGCTGGAGCCAGGTGCTGCACACACACACACACACACACACTGCTGGAGCCAGGTGCTGCACACACACACACACTGCTACAGCCTGCTGGAGCCAGGTGCTGCACACACACACACACACACACACACACACACTGCTACAGCCTGCTGGAGCCAGGTGCTGCACACACACACACACACTGCTACAGCCTGCTGGAGCCAGGTGCTGCACACACACACACACACACACACTGCTACAGCCTGCTGGAGCCAGGTGCTGCACACACACACACACACACACACACACACACACTGCTACAGCCTGCTGGAGCCAGGTGCTGCACACACACACACACACACACACACACTGCTACAGCCTGCTGGAGCCAGGTGCTGCACACACACACACACACACACACACTGCTACAGCCTGCTGGAGCCAGGTGCTGCACACACACACACACACACACACTGCTACAGCCTGCTGGAGCCAGGTGCTGCACACACACACACACACACACACTGCTACAGCCTGCTGGAGCCAGGTGCTGCACACACACACACACACACACACACTGCTACAGCCTGCTGGAGCCAGGTGCTGCACACACACACACACACACACACTGCTACAGCCTGCTGGAGCCAGGGGCTGCACACACACACACACACACACACACTGCTACAGCCTGCTGGAGCCAGGTGCTGCACACACACACACACACACACACACACTTCTACAGCCTGCTGGAGCCAGGTGCTGCGCACACACACACACTGTCACACACTGTCACACACACACACACACACACACCCACACACACACTGTCACACACTGTCACACACTGTCGCACACACACACACACACACTTCTACAGCCTGCTGGAGCCAGGGGCTGCACACACACACACACACACACACTGTCACACACTGTCACACACACACACACTTCTACAGCCTGCTGGAGCCAGGTGCTGCACACACACACACACACTGTCACACACTGTCACACACACTGTCACACACACACACACTGCTACAGCCTGCTGGAGCCAGGTGCTGCACACACACACACACACACACACAGCAGGGGGCAGCAGTGTGCTGGACTGTAATGACAGGTCTGGACAGCAGGGGGCAGCAGTGTGCTGGACTGTAATGACAGGTCTGGACAGCAGGGGGCAGCAGTGTGCTGGACTGTAATGACAGGTCTGGACAGCAGGGGGCAGCAGTGTGCTGGACTGTAATGACAGGTCTGGACAGCAGGGGGCAGCAGTGTGCTGGACTGTAATGACAGGTCTGGACAGCAGGGGGCAGCAGTGTGCTGGACTGTAATGACAGGTCTGGACAGCAGGGGGCAGCAGTGTGCTGGACTGTAATGACAGGTCTGGACAGCAGGGGGCAGCAGTGTGCTGGACTGTAATGACAGGTCTGGACAGCAGGGGGCAGCAGTGTGCTGGACTGTAATGACAGGTCTGGACAGCAGGGGGCAGCAGTGTGCTGGACTGACTTTGTTTGAAAAGGCCTGTCATCTTAAATACTGTGTGTGTTTCTGTGTGCGTGTGTGGTTCTGGCTGTGTGTGTGGTTCTGGCTGTGTGTGTTTGGTTCTGGCTGTGTGTGTGTGGTTCTGGCTGTGTGTGTGTGGTTCTGGCTGCGTGTGTGTGGTTCTGGCTGCGTGTGTGCGGTTCTGGCTGCGTGTGTGCGGTTCTGGCTGCGTGTGTGCGGTTCTGGCTGCGTGTGTGTGGCTCTGTGTGTGTGTGGCTCTGTGTGTGTGTGGCTCTGTGTGTGTGTGGCTCTGTGTGTGTGTGGCTCTTTGTGTGTGTGGCTCTTTGTGTGTGTGGCTCTGTGTGTGTGTGGCTCTGTGTGTGTGTGGCTCTTTGTGTGTGTGGCTCTGTGTGTGTGTGGCTCTGTGTGTGTGTGGCTCTGTGTGTGTGTGGCTCTGTGTGTGTGTGGCTCTTTGTGTGTGTGGCTCTGTGTGTGTGTGGCTCTGTGTGTGTGTGGCTCTTTGTGTGTGTGGCTCTGTGTGTGTGTGGCTCTGTGTGTGTGTGGCTCTGTGTGTGTGTGGCTGTGTGTGTGTGTACAGATGACGTCTCCATCTCTGGCTTCAAGGACGCTGCCCCCCAGCAGAGCGTCCCAGCAGAGAGCTCCAGTGAGCCTATTGGTCCAGAGCAGGATGGGGGCGTGTCCCCAGACACCGTCAGTGCCACCTCCCAGAGCATCGAGGAGACCACTAAGGACATGGTAACACACACACACACGTGCTCACACACACACACACTCACACACACGTGCTCACACACACACACACACATGTCATACAAGTGCTCACACTCACACACACACACACACACACTCAGCCATGTCATACAAGTGCACACACACACACACACACACACACTCAGCCATGTCATACAAGTGCACACACACACACACACACTCAGCCATGTCATACAAGTGCACACACACACACACACTCAGCCATGTCATACAAGTGCACACACACACACACACACACACACTCAGCCATGTCATACAAGTGCACACACACACACACACACATACACACACACACTAAGCCATGTCACACAAGTGCACACACACGCACTTACACACACACACACACACACATACACAGGCTAGTTTTCAAGTTCCATTTTCAGGAACTATGTTTCAACATGATGATGATGATAGTGATGGTGGATGTGTGTGTGTGTGTGTGTGTGTGTGTGTGATGTGTGTGTGTGTGATGTGTGTGTGTGCGCAGGTGTCGGTGCTGGTGCTGCAGGTCCAGGGGGTGTGTGTGGGGCTGGAGGTGGTGGGGGACAGCTCAGCTGTGGCTCTGGAGGCAGCGAGGGTCAGACCCACCCAACTGGGAAACATCAGCCTCAGACAGTACCTGAGTAACCGCAGCCTGGGTGAGTTACACACACACACACACACTCACACACACACACTGAAACATGCACACACACACACACTCACACACACTGAAACGGACACACACACACTCACACACACTGAAACAGGCACAGACGCACACACACGCACACTCTGAAACTAGCACACACACACACACACACACTCACACACACACACTGAAACTAGCGCACCCACACACTCACACACACACGCACACACACACTGAAACATGCACACACACACACTGAAACATGCACACACACACACACACACACTGAAACATGCACAGACACACATTCACACACCCTGAAACATGCCCAGACACACACTCACACACTCACACACCCCTGTACACTCAAACACACATATCCTTAATGCAGGATATAAACAAGTGTACAGAAAGCTGTTTCTCTGCGTAGCACACAGACTGTTCAGGTTAGGGACCTTAAGGTTTCAACCACCAGGGTTGAACTCTGACCTAAGTTGATCCCTCCCCAACCCCCTGCAGGTATGGTGTGTTCACTTCACACACACACGGGTCTGAGCAGCCCAGGTAACTGTGTGTGTGTGTGTGTGTGTGTGTGTGCAGCCAAGTCCCTGACACTTTCACCCTGTCCGTCATATTAACAGGCCGTGTTTTCTACCCTTTAAATGTGCATCTGTGTGCATGGCCGTCGTGTGTGTGTGTGTTGCTGTGTGTTGCTGTGTGTTGCTGTGTGTTGCTGTGTGTTGCTGTGTGTTGCTGTGCGTTGCTGTGCGTGCCTTCCATACATGGCGCTTTACCGCCTTCCCTGGGCATGAATTAGGAGCACAATTCCCCAAACAGGTATTTCAAGACATTCAGCAAGGGAAATTGACATTTAACAGAGTTTTCGTCCAATAGCAACTCAATTTGAACTGGGCCTGTCTGCTTATGGACATACACACCTACACACATGAACTACAGGGCCTCTTTCCTCTGTGAGCTACACACACCCTTCTGGTAGAAATACCCGACCCCCCTTACCTGTTTTCATCCCTAAGCCGCCCCCCCCCCCCCCCCCCCCCCCCCCCACACACACCACCCCATTCCCCCTCTTTTCCTATCGTCAATGTCACTCCTCTCCCTCCCTACTTCTCTCTCACCTCCTTTCTTTCTCCTCTCCACTGCTCTGTCCTTTACCTCTCTCTTTTCTACCTCTTCTCTCTATCTCTCTCTCCCTCTCTCTTTTCTACCTCTTCTCTCTATCTCTCTCTCTCCCTCTCTCTTTCTACCTCTTCTCTCTCTCTCTCTCTCTCCCTCTCTCTTTTCTACCTCTTCTCTCTATCTCTCTCTCTCCCTCTCTCTTTTCTACCTCTTCTCTCTCTCTCTCTCTCTCCCTCTCTCTTTTCTACCTCTTCTCTCTATCTCTCTCTCTCCCTCTCTCTTTTCTACCTCTTCTCTCTCTCTCTCTCTCTCTCCCTCTCTCTTTTCTACCTCTTCTCTCTCTCTCTCTCTCTCCCTCTCTCTTTTCTACCTCTTCTCTCTATCTCTCTCTCTCCCTCTCTCTTTTCTACCTCTTCTCTCTCTCTCTCTCTCTCCCTCTCTCTTTTCTACCTCTTCTCTCTATCTCTCTCTCTCCCTCTCTCTTTTCTACCTCTTCTCTCTCTCTCTCTCTCCCTCTCTCTTTTCTACCTCTTCTCTCTATCTCTCTCTCTCCCTCTCTCTTTTCTACCTCTTCTCTCTATCTCTCTCTCTCCCTCTCTCTTTTCTACCTCTTCTCTCTATCTCTCTCTCTCCCTCTCTCTTTTCTACCTCTTCTCTCTATCTCTCTCTCTCCCTCTCTCTTTTCTACCTCTTCTCTCTATCTCTCTCTCTCCCTCTCTCTTTTCTACCTCTTCTCTGTACCTCTTCTCTCTATCTCTCTCTCTCCCCCTCTTTCTCTCTCTCTCTCCCTCTCTCTTTCTCTCTCTGTCTCTCTCTCTCCCTTTTTCTCTGTCTCCTCTCTCCCTCTCTCTCTCCCTCTCTCTCTCTGTCTCCTCTCCCTCTCTCTCTCTCCCTCTCTCTCTCTGTCTCCTCTCCCTCTCTCTCTCTCCCTCTCTCTTCTCTCTCTGTCTCCTCTCTCCCTCTCTCTCTCCCTCTCTCTCTCTGTCTCCTCTCCCTCTCTCTCTCTCCCTCTCTCTTCTCTCTCTGTCTCCTCTCTCCCTCTCTCTCTCTCCCTCTCTCTCTCTGTCTCCTCTCCCTCTCTCTTTCCCTCTCTCTCTCTCTCCTCTCTCCCTCTCTCTCTCTCTCTGTCTCTTCTCTCTCTACCTCTCCTCTCTACTGCAGCAGGTTTGGTCGTCTCAGTTGGCTGGTTTGGTCAATGAGAGAGAACAGCAGCTTACACCGGCCTTTTTCTCTCACACACACACCCACACACACACAGGAGTAATCCTCTACTCTCTCTCTTTTTCCATACTCCTTTCTCTCTTTCATGCCTGGTCTCTCTCTCTCTCTCTCTCTCTCTCTCTCTTTTCAATTCCTCTTTATTAATCTTCTATCCCCCAGCTTCATGCCATGTAACAGTGTGTATCAGTGGTGTGTGCATCAAGCCCTTGGAAAGTGCAGTGCTGGTTTCCTGGCCTTGAAATTGCTTTCTGGTATTAACTCCAGGCTGACATCCTTCCAAATTCCCCCAAACTCACAGAGATTCTTCACGTGATCTTTGGGCTGGCAGCATTACACTGGAGCAGTCCTTTACCTGAGATGCGTTTTAGATCGGCAAAAATAGATAATGAAAATCTGTACTTACGCTATATTAATTGTATGTGTGTGGTGTGGATTTGTTGATAAATGGTTGGTTGAAGTCATAATGGCTGTAATTCATCTTCCATTGGTGCTAGTCATGTTTCTGTGTTTCCTGTCGTAAAGTAAGGTCAATCTGTTCAGTTTCCTCTTTAAAACCTTGTTAACCCCAGTCCTCACCTTTCCTTTCTCTACATCCACCTGCAATTATTTCTCCTCCCGTCCACTCCTCTCCTCCCTCCTGTCCACTCCTCTTCTGTCCACTCCTCTCCTCCCTCCTGTCCACTCCTCTTCTGTCCACTCCTCTCCTGTCCACTCCTCTCCTCTCTCCCTCCTGTCCACTCCTCTCCTGTCCACTCCTCTCCTGTCCACTCCTCTCCTCTCTCCCTCCTGTCCACTCCTCTCCTGTCCACTCCTCTCCTCTCTCCCTCCTGTCCACTCCTCTCTCCCTCCTGTCCACTCTTCTCCCTTCCACTCCTCTCTCCTCTCCTGTCCTCTCCTCTCCTCTCTCCCTCCTGTCCACTCCTCTCCTGTCCTCTCCTCTCCTCTCTCCCTCCTGTCCACTCCTCTCTCCCTCCTGTCCACTCTTCTCCTGTCCTCTCCTCTCTCCCTCCTGTCCACTCCTCTCTCCCTCCTGTCTACTCCTCTCCTCTCTCCCTCCTGTCCACTCTTCTCCTGTCCACTCCTCTCTCCCTCCTGTCCACTCCTCTCCTCTCTCCTGTCCACTCCTCTCTTCTCTCCTGTCCACTCCTCTCCTGTCCACTCCTCTCTCCCTCCTGTCCACGCTTCTCCTGTCCACTCCTCTCCTCTCTCCTGTCCACTCCTCTCTCCTGTCCTCTCCTCTTTCCTCCGGTCCACTCCTCTCCCTCCCACCCCCTCTCCCAGGCGGGGGTGTGCAGACGGCTCAGGGCTCGGCAGCAGGCTCCTCCCCCCACCCTGAGGTACGTGCCCGGCTGGAGACAGGACCGCGAGCCGCCGCCCACTCCCCGCTGGCCGAGCGCAACGGCTTCCTGCAGCTGCGTCTCCACGGCTACCAGGCCAGCTTCCTCATGTCCACGCTGCGGAACCTGGCCCACTTCCTGGAGGATGACTCCGCCCCCCAAGTGCTGCCAATGGAGATCAGCGTCCAGGACACGCATGTTGACATGAAGGTGCGTGTCCAAGGCGCTCTTGGAAGGCGCTTTGGATAAAAGCTTCTGATGAATGAATGAATGTAAATGTCTCCCACATCCTCTCCTGTGGGGGGGAGGGGATAGCGTCTAGCAGCCGTCCTATCAGATGGCTGTTCCTAGATATAAGCCAGCCAATCGCACGCACTCACTCACCTGCGATCTGTTCCGATAGGATGACGGTCCCCGTGACAACTCCTCGGAGCCGGAGCCCAGCCCTATAACCCTCCATGTGAACCGTCTGGTCATACACAGACGAGATGATGGAGCCTTCTCTATAGGAGGTACTGAATACACACTCCTACTGTGCCCACACACACACACACACACTCCTACTGTGCCCACACACACACACACACACACACTCCTACTGTGCCCACACACAC